>BJBW01010443.1:41328-106773 GCA_004320125.1 Scolopax mira | reverse complement strand
GAGGAAATAGTGTATACTATTCTACTTCTCAGCGTCAAACTAGGAAATGAATATTAATAATTCAAAAATAGAAATGTGTTAGACGTACTTACCTCTTAGATCTTGTGTGATAAGATTCATCTTGTGAGATAAATATTATCCCCATTTTCTAATTGAATGTGTGTTGCTTACCAGGAGAGTAGCAGAGCTAGCAGAGAACCAGCAACTTCTAGTTCTGTGTTTTTGCAGACAGAATATTGTCCTGAACCTCAAATTAATCACTAGATGTTTAAGATGGGGTAGATGTAATTCTGCAACTGTGCAGTTCCTCAGTTGACTGGCAATATAACAGAGTTGATAGGCTGTGCTGTTCAGGGTGATAAGCATTGAGAAACAGGGTCCTTTAGCCCAGGTGGAGAACCAAGCTAAAATAGCTGTGCTGCTTTCTGTAGATGAACTGTAGCATGTAAAGTTATGTCAAGTCTATTGTGGTGTCCAGACAGAAATTTTAAGTTCAGTTCACAGGTTTTCCAGTTCACATAAAGTAGCGCTGATCTCTGGTCCAACCCTGCTCTTCCTGAACTTGGTTTTACTTTTAGTGTGTTGATGAGGTGATCAGTTGATCCAATGCTGAGTGGTTTTGAAAATCTACTTTTTTTTTTTCTCCATTCCTAAATCCTGATAAATTTATGGTAAAATTTTTATTCTACATTGTAAGTTTTTCTAAGAAAGGATTTTTCCTTTCCAAATATTCACAATATATAGTGCTTTAGTCCTGACTGAAGGCATGAGACACTATCCTGGTACAAATAATAACCAGTCTCTTCCATTTTGATTGAACTGGTTTAATCAATGCAATTATTTTCACTTATTGCATTGATACACATTTTATTAATATTTAATGTTCACAGTTCTTGCTGGTTTATATCTTTTTGCATGTCATTTCAATGATTATGAGGAATCTCTTGCTTTAATTAATTTACTTGCATTGGAAATCATAACTTTTCATGTAACTATTCTCTTGCTACAGATGATCCTGGTCTTTTCATCTATTTCTTTTTGTATCCTGTGTCCCAATTTCCTATTAGAAATATGTTAATCTGTTTCACTCTGCTTCTGACTGTGTTGTAAGTGACTAATAATTTAAGATCTATTATTAGAGCTCACCACACTGTTAGTCAATGTCACATTGTAATTTAAGGCAGTGTGAAACTATCTTAGGATATTTTCCTGAAAGCTGTGAAAAATTATAAGTGGTAACCATATTGATGCTTCAGCCATTTGTAAAGAATTATTTACTTGAATAAATGCATGGTGTTAAGAGAAGTGTACAACAGGCATTTAATATGTTATATACAAATTGCAAAGTGGTAATAAGTGGAAATAAGTGGTACAGTATCATGACTTAGACTCACAGCTACAATAATTAAAGACGTAATACAATAAACCTAGTAGGAATACAGACTAATTAGATATGCAATATTTTTTCTTTCTGACTGAGAACTATATGTACAGATTATATGTGTGAGATTATATCTATTTTGATCTTGATTTGGTCAGATACATTTATTATTTCCATTGTGAAAGTACTTTTGCACCCAAACCAACAGTTTAGGGTGCTATTCCTGTAAACACTGAACAGTTAAGTCACAGTCCATATGCAAGAGACCTATCAATACAGAACTAATACAGATACAGAGTAAAACAAAGCAGCGATACAAATTCATTACAAAACAGCTCTAACTGAAGAGCTCGGGTAGCTGTAGTTGCGTGGCTGCCAAGATACTATTGCTTTCAGCTGTACACTCTGTCCTTCTGAAGGTAACTGTCCTGGTCACAGAGACAACAGATCAGGTGTATCATTCCTCAATCCACTTGTTTGTCTCTGTGAGGACATCTACTTTACACTTAAGTGAAAAGATTCTATGGTGGAGAGGAGTCAAGTCACTGGTCAACTAGGAGTTAATATTGACGTACCAGTGAGCCAAATATTCTTACTATTGAGCTAATTTGCATTAGTAAAACCACCCATTTGCAACCACATTTATTCCAGCTCAACTTGAAAGAAACAAACTATATCAACAAAACATAACCTGTCTCTATAATTTCTTGCAATTTTCTGCAAATTACATTAGTTCTAAGTAATACCTTGTCACATCATCAGATCCCTGAATTACATTTATAAGCTAGTAAGCACAGCGTGGGTTTATGACCATGGCCTTTATGTTTCAGAATAAGTGGAGTGCTAATCCTTTTAACTCTATTAATGATTTTTTCATGTTCTTAGGATGTTTATTTTAGGATGGTTTGAATGGAAAGCACTGTTAGAAATTTCTTGCATATGTTATCTGAAGTGTCTGAAATTTTTCAGGTTAATTGCCCAGATTCATGATGAGTTGTTGTTTGAAGTAGAAGATTCTCAAATCCAGGAATTTTCAGGTAAATATAATCTCTCTTGCTTTTTGTCCCCCACTCCTTTTTTTCTCCCTATATGATTTCTCAAAGGGTAAAGAACTAATGTAACAAGAAGCAGCATGTTGTTTCTCATGATTAAGAAAATCTACACTAAGCAGATTTTTCTGGATGTTTTCCACCACTGGCTCTTATGTAGATAAAACGTGATACACTTCTCATCTGGAGTTCATCAACATGCTTATTTGTATTTAGTTTTCAATAATGAGATTCCCTCATCCAGTATGACAATCCTGTAAAGCTAAATAGTAATACTTTCTCCAAGGTTTCAAAGGGTTTAAGAAGGAAATAAACCAGCTTAAAAAGAATGGATTGGAAAGTAACTTCCTAAATACTTACAATTAGGGCCTGTTACATAAAGAAGTGTGAAAATCTTAATGTAGCAATATAATGTTCTGTAATTTCTAAGTTAGTTTACTGCTTTTTCATATGAAGAGAACTTTATTATGGAACTTTCAAGGAAAAGGGTCAGTAAAAGTTCCTGCCTACATTTTTATACTCTTATCTGGCTTACTTCCAGACATTATTTCCTAAGCCAGAGTTTGTCTCGGCATCTGGTACAAATTTAGCTAGGAAACAAGGGCACATAGGAAGCTGTTGGGTCTCTTCTTCAGTAAGTAGTGGGTTTTTTCTGTAGGCACCAAACAGTTATTTACAAATTTTGGTCTTGTTTGAACCTCAAAAAAACCTGTGGCTAAAACGACTAGCATAATGTGACATATAGTTCAAATGAACCAATACAAGAAATATCTTCCATTATAAGATAAACATCTAAGAAAAAACTAATTTCACCTTCATTCAGTTAAAGAGTACAATTTGCAATATTAGTCTCATTTCATCACTGTTCCCTCTTGTGAGTATTAGTTCATAATGAGAACATTAAACCTCCATCTAATCAAAACAAAGAAGCTGGGAAATATTTAAGTTTAATATATTAGGGGCATTGTAATAAATTAGGTTAATATATTAACATTTGACTTCTAAATACAGGAATTCAAAACTGGTTTAAACTAGAAAAACACCATACAATTTATCAGAGATTGCAGTATCTACTCAGAAAAGGCAAATCCCTAGAAGTGCCATAGATTTAGTATATTGAATAAGATCTGTAAGACATCATAGAATGATTTTTATTATCTTATTTTCTACCAATTTGCATTCAGTATAGAGCTGATATTATACCCAAAAGATAAAAGTTATAAGCATGGTTGCTTATACATATAGAAAATTACAGGTTCTGCCCTTATCAGGTGAAATTCTGATCTCCTTTACTGGTATGAATTTGTAGTAAATTCAACAAAATCAATACTTTTCCAGTATAATGGAAAGAACTCTAGTCACCGTATGAATAATAGTAATAAATCATCCCACTACGGTAACCTGATGACTAGAGAGTTTTTTTGTGAGAACACAGAAAGAGTCCAGTTCAAATACTCAAGATGTCTGCTCTACACACCACAGTGTAAGTAGTTCGCATGTGTCCATCTCTAGCTGCAGTAAGCAGAACAAGCACGCCTGTGAATTCCTTGTTCTGCTTCGGAGCTATCACCTTGTAGTTGAAGTTGCTAAGGTGACCTTTAGGAAATGCACCTAGGCAGTAGAGTTCTGAGATCCTTTGGAAATTATCATTGCACTTAACATGGGCTGTCGAGCTCAAGTGATCAAGATGGAAGCTAGTTTCATTCTGCTGACTGAAGATTGGTTTTTAGGTTTGTCTCTACTTTGCCCTAAGGGGCATAGGGAAAAAAAAAGAAAATTCTACTTACGTTAACTTTCAGGTATACTCACCTCAGAACAGAAGAGTGAAAAATGTCTTTTCCTTAACACTAAAGACCAACCTAAGAAATTAATTTCCTTTTTCATTTCTTCGTTCAATCAGTTCCTTCCCCTTTATTCATCACTGGCAAGGCCACACCTGGAGTGCTGCATCCGGTTCTGGGTTCTGCTGTACAAGAGAGATTTGGCCTAAAATTTCAGCAAAGGGCCACAAAGATAATTAGGGGCCTGGAGCATCTCTCCTATGAAGAAAGCCTGGAGAAGAGAAGGCTCAGGGGGATCTTATTAATGTATACGTATACCTAAAGGGAGGGGGCATAGAGGATAGTGTTGGGGTCTTTCCAGTGGTGCCCAGTGACAGGACCAGAGGCAATGAGCGCAGACTGAAACAGAGGAGATGGACCAGATGACCTCCAGAGATTCCTTTCAATCTCAACTGTTCCATGATTCTGTGTTTTGTGAATAGTCCTGCTACTGGTAAACGAACTGATCCAAGTTGTCTTAAAAGCGACTGAAGATGTCTCTCCATTCAGTGTCATTAGTGAGGATTTTGCTTGATCTGAATAGGCAGAGAAAGAGTGCATCTGCACTGGGATGTAACTTCCAGTAAGTAGTATGATGAAGCAGATCTCCCTATTGTCCCCAGTCCATGGTGTGAACACTTTTGGTTCACATCACAGAGCATTCTGAGAGCGGTTGACCTAGATTCCTTTCAGATGAAACTAAATAGGATGACTCTTTTCTCATAATCTTTTTCAATTATTTCAGGAGCTGCTAACTGAGGTAGCAAAATAGGTATGTAAGTTTTAAACCAAAGAAGGACTGTCAGTAGGATGTGTGCTCCTAATTCACTTTAATGCATTGGAAGTCCAAATATGGTTTTCATCACTTTATACAAAGTTCTTTCTCCTTTTTTTTTTTTTTAAGTCCTTACTTTTCTTACTTTTATTTGCTGATATTCTTTAGCTGTCAGCTTTGTCTTTACATATCTAATGAGCTTTTGTCCACTCAGAAACTTTAAATTACAGAATCTGCTGACTTGCAGTTTCCAGTCTGCAGCTTAATGTTCCAGAGAGAAATCTCAGTTGTACAGTCACAAAGCTTGGAAAAGGGAAAGATGTGGACTTAAAGCTAAAGAGTAGTGTTTGATGTCTTTAATGGACTACACTTCAGCGCTGTGTTAGTCTCCTGCATTTACTGTGATCCAAGCAGCACTGGCCTACTATTCAGCATCTTTGCATTCAGATTCCAGTCATGCTTCTGATCTCCTTTTGAGGAAAGCAACAAGAAAACATATGTCTCAGTTTTCTTATTTTCAGAATAGATATGAAATCTTAAAATACTTTTAATATTTATAAATTAAGAACATAAAGGTAAATAGTGTTACTTCAATTAGATTGCAGCACAGAATATGAACCCTTAGGGAAGTGACCCTTTTGTATCATTTCACAATATTAAAATGTCTATTTGCTTCTAAGGCTCTCCTGAGTGGAGGCTGAGAATTACCACAAGGCAAACATAATGCTGGTGCTTTCTCTATTCCTGTTTAGGACCTCACAGGCCACAATAAGAATTTTTAGTCCTTTTCAATATACAGAAATCCAGTTTATAACAAACCTAATAATCTATGTCCAACAGATGATTTTCAATCTTTTGAATTTGATAAACAAGGGTCAATTTGTAAGGTGTTCTTTTTTGCTAATATCTACTTTTCCACAAAATACTGCATGTAACTTTGGTTAGATGTCTGTGTTTTGGCAGAATACCTTCTTCAAACAGAATCCATAACCCACAGTTTTAGAGTATGCATACGCTTTGCTCTGAATGGACAAGGCAAAACATCATTTGTTACAAGGCCAGTCCAAGCTTTGACATATTTTGAAATACAATGAAACACATACTACTCTGAACTGTGTAATTTTCAACAAAGATATGGCATATAATTTGCTTTAATTCTCTGTTTAGGGCAAGAATGAGACAACAAATGAGCTTTTTAAAACTCCTCAATTTCTATTAGAGGATGCCTGGAAAGATCAAATCAAAACATTTGGCAGAAGTTGGTTTGATTTTGGCAGAAGACTGTCAGCTTTACCATCAATAATCTTCCTGGTTTCCAGCCAGTTTGCCTGTCTGTCTTCCTCACATCCTGAGTTCCTCAGCAGCCCAAGAAGCAGAAAGGCAGATTATGTTTTGGGAATGCCAAATACTTGTCTCTTGGATCTGAGAGAGCTCAGCATCTCTGAGTTCTGAAGTCTGTGTAATCAGGTACACAGACTGTCCCCAAATCAAGCTGTGAACCTGTCCAGGGACTCTGGAAAAGTATTCAGGAATTGCAGAACTCAGTTTTTCATTTTGTGGAGACTATGTCTGAGTCTCCATGCTCTGTTGAAATGAAATGCCTCTTTGCCATTGCATTATTCTGAACACATTATTACTAAAAGGGGGAATATACTTTGGTGTGAAGAAAGGCAGAATAATTTTTAAATTTTTTTTTTTTTTTTTTACAATACGGAGATACCTGTAGTTACCGCTGTAAGATCTGGGTTCTGATGTGTATTGCATATATACCTGGTGGATTTGAAAAGTGAACTTTGCCAGTGGTGGTTATTATGGATTACTCCTTGCCACTATGCCTGCTAAACTCCATCTATTATATGAAAGATACTTGGTACTTGAAAGAACATATTTTTGCAGAAATATGTGTCTTCTATTACTTTGTGCTGAATATCACAGTGCATTAGAGCAATTTTTAAAGGTGTTTTTTTTAGAATTCATTTATAATCATACATTATTGATAGAACTAAAGAAGTTAATTTCTGCATCCATTTTTAAACTTGATACATGTAAAACACACTGTTTTAAACAATTTTTCTGATTTTTTACCAAATATAAAATATTTCAGCTGAAATACTGACTTCAAACATAAGAGCACAGAAAGGACCAGTCTAAGAAAAAATATTAGAATAAATAAACTAAGCCCACTTATTTTGATATTGAGATAAATTAAGATTATTTCTACCTAAAGAATAGTATCTCAGATTTTTTAAAAATCTGCCAATACAAATTTTTTACTCAAATACAAATTACATGAAATTTAATTTTATTTTTCTAGAGTTTCTCACTGAATTGGTACTGAGGCAGCTGCATAAAAAAGTGCACATTTTCAAAAGGGGACTCAAGTAACAGAAGAACAAAAGAATGAGCTGGTCATCACAAGTTAGTGACATTTTCTGTCCCCTGAGCTGCCTTTTGGTAACTTGAAAAACACTGGTACATAAACTAAAGATGCCTTCAGATAGCTTTCAGTTTGCAAAAATCCCTATTCCATAGATCATATGCCTGGCCAGCTTTGACATGTTTCTGGACTCATAATTTCATAGGTGAGTGAGTTTGAAAAATGTCTTCAGTTCAATAGGAACAAATAAGTCTTTGTTCCACAGCAGGCATGCGTGTCTTTTCTTTGCTCCTATTCACAACACTTTCAATAAGGATATTTATTCTGGTCAGTATCAAGAAAATCTAATATATGTTAAAGTATCTGTTAAAATTTCAGTTCCTCTATGATCTCTTCACTTTGCTGTCACCAATTTTTTTATATGTAATATTTTAACGTGACATATTTAGCACTTACAAAGCATTCCAGGGTTAGTATAATCAACAAATCTCCTAATTGCTGACTGTGGGTTTTGAGAGATAAGTTGCAAAGGTTGGGAGAACAGCAACCCCAGATGTTGCTGTTTTTGTTTTTTTTTACAGATGCCATTGAAGTATATGGCTGTCTGCAAAGAAACATTTTAGAATTAATAATTTATGTGCCCTAGATATACTAGATCCTTGACTGAACAGAAATAAGCATTTTCCCAAAAGTGTCCAATCTAAATCTTAGAAAAGAAACAAAAAATTAAGAGTGGTGGAGACAGATCTATTTAAGCATTGTGGTCACTTTTGTTAGTGACTGCATTCTCTAATGTGTATGAGATAAAGAAGATACAGTTGTGTATGTCTGGATTGTTAATTTTGAGCCTTGAGAACAAGGAAGAGTTTTCAAGGAGACTTGAGAGAGTAGCAGGAGAATCAAATATTATGTACATTGGACTAAAGGGGACATCTCCTGCAATTACATATCACTGTGTCATATGGTCTCTTTTATAAATTATCATCTCCATGTGAAAAATTACTCCCACTGGGAGACTGTTCCAGAATTTCATCTTTCCAAAATCTGGAACTTTAAATTTCCACCCTAAGTTTATTCAGCCAGTTTACCTATTTATTTTTGTGCAAAGACTGTAATTTTCTTTAAATGCTTCCTTCTTGATTCCTTACTGTCTTAGCAAACTACTGAACAGGAATGGTAATCCAGCTGCTTTTTCTTGATATTTCTGGCATTGTTATATATATCTTATTTCATTCAAAACCTGTTATAAAGTAAATGTAGACAAATCTTTTGGATACTTGCAAAGGTATGATTTCAAAAGGCTGAAATGCAGGCAAAGCAACCTCAGGTTGCTTGAAATGAGTGGTTGTACTATGCCACCCACTAATCTCTGAGAAGCCACTGTGACATGAGAAACAGAACAGAGAGCTGAACTGACACAGAAAAAAAACAATGAAGAAAATGGAGCAAACCATGAAGAGGATTTTAATGGATTGTAAAAGTGAATGAAGAACCATTAGGTTTGTTTACTGATGTGGCCACTTTAATCTGTGCTTTTTAAAATTAAGAGCAGTTAAGAATGCAGCATTCTGATCGTGCCAGATGCCTCAAAGCAAAAATTGTGTGAACCAAAAGAGAAAGGTGTTGCAATCATGGTTGTTGTCATGAATCCCCTTTTGGGCATAAGAGTTGTATGGGAGAGAACTGGACAAATTCAGAGTCTAGAGAACAGGGGGAAAACTGGTCTGACTCAGTGCATATGCAGACAGCACTGCTCACATCTTTCAACCCATGAATGGATGCTGCTGACTCGTGCTGCATCTTTTGTTGTCCATTGGAGCTCTATTTGTCAAAAGACCTATTCCTCCCATTTCCCTGATGCTCTATTGCTGTTTATTGGTCTGACACCTCAAAAAATAATGTCAGATGAGTGTGCCCTTCATAGGTGCTTTGGTGGAACATACAGAGCATGAAAAGTGCACGATCCAGTTGTGCTTTCACAAAAGCTTTGTGCAGATGTAGTCTGGTAGGAAATTTACTGCTGGAAAAAATGTTTACCCAGGGACTGACTGGCGATGCACTTAGCCTTCTGAAGGCCTGCCACCTGGTTGGAGTGCCCCAACCTCTGCTGTATTGCTGCCCTTCTGGAGCTGGCAGCTCGTTTAAATTCAGAGTGAGCTTCTCAAGACGGAGGCAGTCCAACGCTTCTCTGTTAACAGCCATGTTGACTTGGATTGGATTTTAAGTGGATAATTATTTAGGCCAGCACTTCCCCTTTCATAGTCTGTGGTTGCAGTGTTTGTTTCTGCTCTCCAGAAATGCTGCTGTATCCTACACTGGACCATAAACTACCTCAAGTGAGGTAATATGAAGCAATTATATAGGTGTAGCTGTATATAGATGTGTCAACAAATGTCTCTGTTTCCTCAGCCTTGGCACTTCAGCTGCTGATCTTTTGAGTTACTGCATAATTCAGACTTCATGAAAAATCTTATGACAGTTCATTAGCACGCAAGTCTGAGGCTGAGAATTCCACTTCTGTTTAGGCAGAAGCTGGTTGTCCTTGTTATTATCAAGCCAGCATCAGTGTCACAGATGTGACACAAAACATTACATGACTTACTCTTCATTGCTTGGCGTCATTAGAAAAGGTTTTGGTAGCAGCCAGAGCAACAACCATATGCAGATTCTTAGTGCTCTTGTCATTCCTTTGCATCTAACCTCAGCTGCAAAAGAACAATGGTGTGTATCAAGGGATAACTTAAAAAAAAATTTCTAAGTAAGCATGTGGGTTTCAGTCTAGCAGTTATCACCACATATTGGATACCCTGATATTGCTTGGTTCTGTAAGACATGTGACAACATATATTATTTAGTCAGCTGTCCTGTCAGAGCAATGGAGGTTGATCAATAACTTTTGTTCTGGGATTGTGTGGTATTCCTATTTCACTTTCACTAGCCCAAATTTATCCATTTAATCTCTCTTTGATTTTTATTAGAACCATATTGTGTTGCAGCAGCAATCTTTGTCAAGCAAAACACTAATTGGCATGACCAAGGATGACAAATCTGATTCCAAATGATTGATTTGGAATAATTATAGATGCATTTTCATAATAATAGTGAGCAGAGACTCAACAACATGATGAGTTGTTAAGTTAGATAAATCATATTGAAGTTTAGTTGTTTAGATTCTTGATAGTTCCACTATCCCACAGGGAAGATTTTTTTTTAATTTGGCCCTGATGTTTTTTCTTTGAAGACTAAGATGTTTTAGATAGTTCAGGCTTGTAGGGGTTTTTTTTCCTAGCTTTTTTTTTAGATTGAGTTCAACAGCTGCATAAAATTAAAATATATAAAATATTACCAACCATAGAGCTGAGTACTGAACTCGAAAGCTGAGAAACAGAGCACTCAGACATGCTGTACCTCTCTATAAAATATATTAGTGCTGTACTTCTGTATTTATAGGATATGTAAGTTAAGTAATTATCTGATTTTCACCTGAAATTCAATTTAAAGTAAGGAGTTGAACCTTCCACAAGAGATAAAATTTAACTTTAAAAAAAAAATCTGAAAAAAATTGTAAACAGGTAATTTTTTTTAATGTAGAAATGCAGTTATTGTATAACAGAATATAAAGCATGTGATTTTTTTTCCTATATAAGAATTCTAACATGGAAAATAATTTACCTTTCAGTACTGGTGAAAAGAACAATGGAGTCTCTGCAGCAAACCACAGCCTTGGAAGTGCCACTAAAGGTAGGGACACTTCTGAATTTCCATTAGCATCCCAGGCATACTTGGTATGTTACCATCATCATACAAAGAATCTAGAGACAAGTATTTTGCCTTTCACTTCAGTAGTTTCATTTTCATATTTGCAGGTAATTGCTTTTTTAAATTACTGTAAAAATTCTAAAGGAAAATAACTGAAAGAAACTCAAACTCCGTTTTGGAAAGTGTGATTGTCATCTATTCTTTGTCTTAGCAATGCAGTATAGTCATTTTGAAATCTATTTCATTCATTGCAATGAAATTTCTGTTGGGTGTAGTAGAGTGAGAAATATGTGCCTTTAATAGGCTTTCTAAATGTGCCAGGCATTCATTACTGCTGAAAAAAAATATTGCAAAAGATCTTTCTTCAGTAATTTTCAGTTAGAAAATTGGTGTTTTAAACATTTCCATGTTGATGCCTAACATATAAAACAGACAAAATCATTGGTGATTGTTTAAAGTGTAGGACATCATCTACCAGAACAACATCTGTAAAAACTGAGTAGATAGCTACACAGCTATTGTATCTGTCTATGTATTGGACCTAATTGTAATTATTTTCTAAAATAATTACACTTTTCTCTCTGCAAGACTGGTTCCTTCACCTTTGTCTACTTCTCATCTTTGGTTGCTTAATAAAGGACTATGGTTCCTGGGAATCCCTAAACTGAGTAAGCGAGCAACACTCCAAGGGTTTCCAGTTTTCTGAGAAACAGAGTACTTGCTGTTACCAGATCACTCACATAAGATTTGGGGACAGGAAAAGGTTCATTCTAGTTATTTCAGAAATGGTTACAACATACACACTCTCATTAATGGAAAACTGCTAGATCAGTTTTAGCTTGTATTTCTTTCTCCAGATCTTCTATATCTATTTCAGCATCTCAGCCGCTTTGTGAGGTTTTCTGTGAAGATCTTGCAGTTACATATTTCTGGGTCCTTATGGAGTCCATCTTTCCCACCAAATCTGAGAGGAGAGAATGAGATCTAAATTACTCTTTTTCCTTCTCACACTGGACCCCTCCACATTGCTGTTCACTTAACCCTTGTAAGAACTTGCACTCCTATTTGACAGGTGTGGTCAAGTGAGACCTTTGGGTCATACTGGGATTGTACATTTCTTGCACTGACACTCCCAGGCTTTATAAGCTGCATTTCTATCGGTTGCCTACATTGTACTCCTGTGCTTGCCTAGCTTCTTTTGTTACAAATTCCTTGAAAAAAGAAGACTGTTTTTCAAGCTATACTTCATGTAAATATTTTTAATGATAGTGTTAGACACCTGGCACTCATACTGGTGTAAGGTTCATTAAAATAATCAAATATGGTATCGTTGGCAGTACATAAAGTGAGTATCAATACTTGATGTCCTTCCTTGATAGTTTTGGGACACTCTTTTTGGCAACTTTGCCTGAGGAAGTCATTGACGTGAAATAAAATATGAACAATTTAATAGGTTTCTAAGAGAGAGAAATGTTTACATGACTAATGAGAGTGTTCATAGTTACATGAGGAGAATTTCTTCTTAGTGTTAAGTGTTTTGGACAAACCACTAACTGGCAGAAGGTTTTAATGTCCTATGGACAAAATGGGACACACCATCTTAGTGTGAAACACACAGTTTCTTTCACATCTGTCTAAAGCGTCATATCCTGACAAATTCATCATGATGCATTAACAAATGGATTCAATATGTCATTCCTGTGAAAATAGCAATTCTCTGTTAAACGACAGCTACATTTTATTAGGTGAAAAAAACCCACATTCTTGGACAATAGGTAGTTTTCTGGGGTTTTCAAAGATTAGGACTTTTTAATAGACAGTAGAAGTCTTTGGAGATACATGTTTTATTACCCTTGTTTTGGTTTCCTTTTCCTGAGCAAGTTACTGTAGGAGTCCTGACATACTTTTACTCCTGTTGCACACTAGACTACATGCATACATGCAACATGTCCTCTGAAGCATCTGGACAGAGGCCAGATAGAAAACATAAAGTACTAACAGCTTGATCTCAGAGAAGAAATTGAGAGTGATTTTTTAAAAAAAGATCTGTATTTTTGTTCATGTTGTTTACCCTTCTATACAGTAAGAATGTGTCTTTTAGGATTAGAGATGTTGAAGATGAAAAGATTTTTGTGAAATGCTCCTCCTGTCCTTCACACACTTGCTTCACCTAAATACGTATTATGTGCTCTGTTAATATGAATATTTTTTTTTAATACGGAAAAAAATGTCACTAAAGTAGAGTACACATATAGTCTTAGTGGGGACAGATTTATTTTTTTTCTTTGAGGAAAGGGATGTTTTATCTTTGAAGTAGCTTCTTTTCCAAAATATAGTCCTTGCTAATGAGGCAGCTTTCATGTCAGAAAATCTACTGTGTAAGAGAGCATCAGTAACTGAACCAAACTGAAATAAAACCAAAGCAACAACAAAAATACCCCAGAACTGTAAAACTGTTTGACAAAATAAACCTGGTATCTTTATTTATTACTGACAAAGTTGCTGATTATAAACAGTCTGATTTTGTAGCTCTTCTGAAAAGTGTAAAAGGATCAATTTTGTTTTAACATATTCCTTGCAGTTCAGTAATATGTATTTGCAATTTCAAAACTGAAGGTTAATCTTAATTGTGAAGGTATTTTAATCAAAATCATAGTGATAATTCAGTATTAATAGATATAAAGAACATTTCATATTAGATAGGTATGCAATCTAAAGCAGTATCAACATCCAAAGGGAAAAGCAAAAATAGTAATCTTGCTATATATGATGTGTTTGTTTGTTTAAATTTTCAATTATTTTTTTTCCTGACAGGTTCCCTTGAAAGTGATTCTTACCACTGGGAAATCATGGGGGTGTATGACAGAATTGCAGGAGATGTAAAGCAGTCATCGGGGATGTTATTCAGTACCCATACACCTCATTGGCCTGTGCTGATTCCTCACTGAATCGCTAGGCAACAGCGCTGCTGGATCTTTCATAAGCACCTAATACTCTGCATGTGAATTTTTTTACTTCATTTTGTCTGTAGCCCTAGGCAACAGCAGTGAGATAAAACTGGTTTTTACCAGTTCATTGTGTTTCCTTTAGCCAAGGTAACCAGCAGGGAGCTGCTTTTGTTCAGAGCTAAATTACTACATGTAAGAAATGAAGCAAGACAATATTAACCCTTTGGGAACATGACAAATATATTTGAGTTAGATGGATGTTTAGACTTTACTGTTAAATATTTTGTGAAGTGCTTGTGTAGAAATACTTCTGATCTGGCACTATTTGAACTGCATCAGCAAGTGCTTAAATATTGTGTTCAGCTTCTTGTATATTTTGTGAGTAGAAGGTTCCAAAGACTTAGTAAAATAGTTCTTTGGAAAAGACTCTCCACCTTAATTTACATTTAAGATTTTGGAGCGAAACAGCTAAACAAATCTGGATGCCTAAATGCATTAAAAATAACCAGATTGTTATGAATTCAATAAATTTCAAACTCTGTCCACTGTAACCTTAGCATACTTTAGAGGAAGTAGTATAGATTTGCTTAATCTGTTATTTTCATTACTGATGTATTGCTAAATATTGTTTAAATAAATTTTTGGATTAATCTTTTTACTTTTTAGGATTCAGGTTTTTATTTTAATGTTTGGATTTGTTATTGATATTTTGTTTTTCTGGAGTGTTTATTCTTTAAATGGGTTTGTTTCATAACATTATTGGTTGCTACACTCTGCCCCTGTGCTTGCGGAATATGAAACTATCCTCAAAGTCTACTAATTATTTAGAAGTTGAAGTCAAGCACAACACTTTTAAGGGGTGTTCAGTAGCTTTCAGCACTAGACCTCGAATGATCAAAGTAATAAAATTTAAATTTTAAATGTGTATAGTTACAGAGACTTTGCAGCAGTTCTAATTTTTTTCATTAAACAATTTTGCATTGTGCTTGAGTACTTTAAACTATTAAACATTGTTTTCTTATGTTGCATATTAATCATATGTAACCGTCGTCAGCTGAAGTGAGTCAGTCATTTCTAAAAATTGATTCTTTATGGTTGGACTCGATGGTCTCAAAGGTCCCTTCCAACCATGAAGATTCTGTGATAGAGTTATAAAATTAGCAGTGGTCACGGTAAACAAAGTCAGAACCTTGTGCATATTAATTGGGTGTCAGCTCATTGGTTGGGGGAGAGTCCAGCCTGCAGGGCTGTGACGCTGTGCCAGGGCACGCGAGCAGAGGGTCTGATTCCACTTTCCAACAAAGAAGTCACATGAATTTTCTTCTGCTTTTTGCCATTTTCAAGCCTTATGTGTTTGCAATGGTGTTGAATAAGTGTGAAATGTTCTACTGTCTCATCTGTTTCACTCCTCTTGAGGACCTGCTGTTTTCAGGAGGCCTGTGCTCATTAAGCCTTGCTTCTCTAAGGCTACATTGCTAACCTTACTACTATATGAAAGAAGTCAGCATTTTTGTATGTTTCTCAATTAATTTCCACCTTATGTATGTTTCTTAAGATGCATACTTTTAAACTAGACAGTGTATTTTGCAAGTCCTGAACAATACTGAGCATACCCTTCTGTCTAACAGAAAGCAAATCCACATTTAAGAACATAAAGAAGCTTGATCCTGTCCTGAGGATTGACATCTGTTCAAATACAAAGCTACAGAAATGCAGAGGTCACCATACAGAACAAATTGTCAAACACAGCCCTTCACAAAAGACTGTCAGTCACAGTTCTCCAGACACATGCACTTTGTATCGGTTGTCATACATTGGACAAAATTAATATATTGTTCTCCTTGTGCCCCAGAGAGGGACTGTGGGCTCCTCTGGGCACCAGGGTTCCCCCTGCTGCTTTTACAGCTTTTCTTCCAGGTTTTAAATTTCCAAAGCATCAGCTAATGAAAAGAAGAGAACCAAGTATTAAGGACACTGCTTTATCACACATCTGAGGGCTCATTCTGCATACACTGGTGTAAGGGCAAAAGGCAAATTTTGCGGGATTGTTGATGACCAAGATTTCATGACTTGGTGCAGTTTGTGTCCTCACAACTTGCAGGATGAATGAACTCAGAATATCTTTCCAGTGCTCCAGATTCTCCAGTAAAGAAACTGTGTTTTCTTCTAATTGCAGCCTGTGAGTGAATTATCATTTATGACACAGCTCGGTTTGATGTGTGTGTAACCAGTGTCTGCTGTACTACGGATTACAAATACTGGGATGTGTTCTCCAATTTTTTGGTTCTTTACTCCTCGGATAGCCAGGTGAGTATCCAGTCTCCACTGTCTGCCCTGTGCTACTGTGTTAGGGTATAGATTTTGTGGATTATTAGATTTCTCAGGCCTGCCTGAAGTGCTTTGGCTTCAAAGTTCCTCAGTTTTTAACTTATAAGATCACAAATATTAAGAACAGTGCTGAGTATTTGGGGCAGTTTCTTTTACTTTGCAATCTATTTCCACTGCCTTCCATTCTGTATGGCGATGTAGTTTTTGGAAACAGTTGTGTTTTTTAAAATGTGGAACTGCTGAAGTATATATCTCTTTAGCGTGGCAGTAATTTCCTTGAACAAGCTGCTTGAGATAAGGTAGTGTTTGCAATTCATTTCCCAATGAGGTCCTCTGGACAAGGCATCAGTTTTGCCACATTTGTGTGCTGATCTATGTATAACTATAAAATCAGGGCAGTGCAGTTTTTCCAAATCCTAGACAAGCTATCTTGCAGCAGGCCTGAATCTAAAGAGCCATTATAGGGAAGCAAGGCCAGTCCTGACCACAAACTTCCTCCCAAATAAATACAGGTGAAAATGTTCTGTATTTGAGGACTGCCAGGAATTCCCTTTGGGTGGCACAATAATTTCACACCAGAGAACTCAAGACCCTTATTATAATAAATTACCACCTTCTCAGGCTATTTTGGTTCTGCCCAAAGGAGACTGTAAAACACGGGTAGACTGGAGCGGGAGCAATCATAACAGCCCTTTTCAGTCCTAAAAACTCTCAATTTGATCTCTAAAATTATTCCCTTTTCCTCACAACCTATGAAGAGGTACTGGAAGAGCAAGAAACAAAACTTCTGTTTGTAGTGCTGAACCCTCCAAAAGTACTGATCAATGCATATAGGAGATGGCAGAATATATGGGGAATGGGGAACAGCTGACTCTGCTTAGCCTCAGCTTTTCTTTTGTGGGCATAATTTTCACTAATTGATTATCTGAACACAATAATAACCCCATTTGAACTGATTTGTGTTTTCGGTGGCCTGAATATTTGCTTAGATCATCTGTAAATCTTTTCATTTGCCATGTGGAGTAGTTGGGAAGGGTCGCTATTCAAAAACACGTTGACTCAGTGTCTGTGAGATACGGAACAGCACAGCTATTTGCTGGCATTTGCACAGACATGGTATGACCAACACGTACCTGCTCAGGGCTTGAATCTTTTAGTGCCCACATAACACTGTGGAACAGCGAGACTCTGATCTTGAGTGTTGGGCCAACTTGATAATAACCATAGTTCAAACACTGGGCTCAGATTTTATGAGCATTAAATGTGAGGGGAGAAAAAACCCCTCAGTTTTTGAAAACTGAGAGTAGATTAAGAGAATGAATCTGTTGGAGCGTCTACGACATAATTTTTCCTTGATAATAATTCAGAAAAAGCTCTTAAAAGTAAACTCATTTAATTTCTGGGAATTCAGAGAAACTCATGTCTCATTTTCTTGTTTAATCTGATTTGAAAAGGAGGCCAAATAATACGCTGAAGGTTATTATGCCTTCCTGATACATTTCCTCAATCGCCAAAATGTCTCTTCTCACTTTACCATTAGAAGACCAGACTGGATCTGGTCTTTACCTCATAGCTCACCCTACTTGAAGCAGGAGGTTAGACTAGAGAACTCCTGAGGTCCCATCCAACCTGAATTTGGACAACAGCGGTCATCCTGTTGAAAGATAAACCAGAAATTCCCTTCAAATATTCTGCTGTACCACATTAAAATATGCAATGCCATACCAGAAGCACTAGAAATGTTTTGGGATTTCATTCCTCCTTCCCACCTGTATTGCCTCATTAACTGCCAGCATTTACTATATTCCCTGGCTCACGGGCTCACTTTTGGCTGGCACACTTCCTTTTGGTATTAGCAGGTTGTCAGAAGCATTCAGGGAATGGAAAGGAATCAGTTCTTATTTCTGCCATGCTGCAATAGTTTTAGTAGGCAGGGTGTCTCTGGGATTTAAAATAAATTTTAATCATGTCCTATCTTTGCCTTCCTGGGAAACTTTCCCAGCCTGATCGGCTCATCTCTACTCAAAACAGCAGCCTACAATCAGCTAGTTCTCTTGAGATGCCTTTGAAGTGTACTTCTACCACCCGTCTTCGTAAGACCCTCTCATGTTATCAAGTGTGTCTTTATTATCCAGTAAGTCCAGGCAATTTGTTTTCCTCTCTATTGTGTTTTGGATTCTAGAGGTCCAAAACAGTTCAAACGTTGGTTCCAGCCAACGTTTGCAGTTTTCTTGTGTGTTTTCCATGTCACCTTCTCTATTCAGTGCTAATTAGTTGGATATTTCTTAGATTCTGTATTCCTCACTTTTTAATATCTAACTGGAATTTAATGCATTGCCAGTATTTCCCCTGCTTCATACATACTGCTATTATTGGCAGTAAAACTCTCGCTATTAATTGTCCACAAGTTAAAAAACAACAAAAAGCTGCTTATCTTTCTTTCTACCTCTAACCTTTGTGCGTTCAGCTTGCTTCACTCTAGCATTTGGCATGGCATTTATGCCTCTATGGCATTTTGGAGACTGTTTTCTGACTAACTGTATTTCATGATCCATTTTCCTATGGTATCAAAAATTGACTGTAGAAATTTTCTCTTTTTTTTTTTTTTTTTTTCCTCCCTTCATTTTTTGGCAGATTCATCTGCTGTGCACACTGAATTTCTCACTTCTAATTATTCAAGTGTCATGCATTAGATTACAATCCCATTTTCCAGTTTGTGTGATAAGCAGAGAACTATATTTACAGGCTCCTGAGAATCAACCTCCATCCTCTCCACTAGTGGCTGCTGCCTGTTAGACTGCATCTCTGTACAGAACTGGCTGAGGCAAAATTAAATATCTCCCTGGATTACCTTGGCCTCTTTGCACTGATCCATAAATTCACATCCAGCTGAGTCCAGAAATTAGTTCATTACTGATTTATCCTATGTATTTGTCCTATGTATTTCGTATCTGGATAGGTGAAGACAGGTCTCCTCAGGACTTCTGCCAGAACCTTTTTCCTTCTCTTTTTAACTCTAAGTTGTTAGAGCTGAGCTGCCCCAAAGCCAGCTCAGACCGATGATTGACTCCAAACTGGATGTGAAGGGCACCTATAAGAACTCCATCTCTTCACAGTGAATAAATCCGGCAGCAGTCTGAAACCTGGGCCACCCTACCTGCCTGCCAGCAATTCCATCTCTGTTTATCTTCCCATCCACTCATTTGAACTGTGATCTTAAATTAAATAAGTTTCCCTGGGAGGTTTTTCTTTAAATATAATGAGCTTTTGTAACAAATGAATTGGGAGAAGTCAACATCTTCCCTTGGGGCCTCTGTGGGTCACAGATGAGGTTAAAAAAAGGTGTTGTAAAATGTTGGGCTTTAGTCAAATTCTCTTGCGTGTTGTGCTGTTTCTGATGCTATGGCTTATGATACATTTGATTTTTTTCTTTTGGTGCTGTATTTTTTTTTAGTTCTTTCACTTCTTCTCATATGTGACCTAAACCTTAACCTCATTCTCAGTATCTCTTAGCACATTCTATTCACTGTTAATCAAGCTGGTAGTCACCTCTTTAATTCATCTTGCTCCTCTAGTCTGGGCCAGTTGTTATTCAGACATTTATAATTGCACAATAAACCAAATATTCTTCTGATAATGAGTCACCATTTTCTTTTCTGGGAAGCTTCTGTGTCTTCTTCATATCACTTTTGTAGAATTTAAATCTTGCTTTTAATCCTTCTGGCCAACAGGTTTATAATTCAAAAGGATTTTAACCCAGTAGAATGACAGAATTAAATTAATAAAAAGAAGCGGTTCAATGAGGATGAGTGCAAAGCTCCACAGATAAGGAAAACCAGTTAGCTACCCAAACACAGGCAACGTATTTCCCAAAAGGTAGGGAACAGCCAGTTAGGTATCAATTTCAGGAAAAGACTTAAGTATAACCAATCCTTCCACTCATTTCAGCCCCAACAAGGGCTCAGTTGAGATCTCTGCCCAATTTTCAGGACTGCATTTCAAGAAAGATATAGAGCAACAGGAATCCATAGGAGAGCAAGAAGAATGATCAGAGCTATAGACAGTATCACCTGTGGGGAAAGACTGAAAGAATTTAAGTCATTTAACCTTGAGAAGACTGAGGAGAGATCTAGAAGCAGCCACCGGGTATGAAATGGGCCGTTATAAAGATGGTAATAAACTGCTCTACAGGTCCCCTGGAGACAGAATGAGAAGATAAAGGCTTAAATTTCAGCAAGGTATAACTAGGGAAGATGTTAAGCAAACCTTTCCAAAGAATGCTAATGATAATTAAGCATTTGAATGGACTTGAACAGAGCTCTTGGATCTTTATTACTATGTATTTCTAGAACAGAATAGACAAATGTGTGTCACAATATACTTACGCCCAGTTGATCCTGCTTCAGGACAAGGACACAGGCTGAGCAGTCCATTGGGATCCTTTCCAACTTGGGTTCTTCTTTCTGGGGTTAAGGCCTTGAGAACTGTATACAGCATCAGTAAAGGTGCCGCTAGATCTTCAATGACACCAGTAAATGAAACTCTCAGTTTACATCTCTAATGCAGAATGATGGTGCTTGCAGCACTATGTATGTTACTAGTTCTGGGTGGGCTCTGTGCTAAGTATAGAGAAATAAAATTCCCTGCTGTACCCGTCTTTGGAACTGGCCTTAGTTGGAGCTGGGGATCGGAGTAGAAGACCATCAGAGATCCTTACCAACCTCAATTATGCTGTGAGTCTAAGTTGCCATCACTAGCAGGTCTGAAGCACCCTGCTTTCCTGCTGAGTTATTCCCTGCTAGAAACCCACCTAGTCCAGCTCTACAGTCTGCCTGGATGACAGTGTCAGGTTCTACTTTGCATCAGGGGAAAGGGTCTTTAATTATATTTTTTAATCAATGGAGTTTTACTGGGATGGAGAAATTGGAGTTTCCTGATGGAGTCTGTCTCAGCTAGTACAGGTGGATTTTTCTTCATACTGAAAAAAAAATCCCAGTGGTTAAGGGTTTTCTTCTAACACACCATTGATCTTTAAAGGATCTTTTGATCAACCAAAATTAGCAGTTTTCAAGCTCTCCAGGCCTCTTTTTTTTGTATTGTCCCTTTCTCCCTGTACATCTCTCTACTTGCCAGTGACTGCTTGTTGCCACTTCCTTATGGATAACGTTACAGAAATGACTGCACCAATATGCTGCTGAAATGGGAACATCTAGATCAAAAATCTCTTGGACAGGATGGGTGATCACTGGCTGAGGGCTGGTGACCAGAGTCCCTTCCATAAGTCTCAAGGAGATGTCTCAAGGAGGCATCTTCAGTGTGATGAGGTGAAACTTTGAGAGACTTCTGCACTGGAAATCCTCGCAGGATCTTTGTATGTGACTCGTTGTTCAGCTGGTCGAGGTTTCAACACGTTCCCTTACCCGGTGTCATCCCTTTCATATGTAGCATCAAACTATATAATTATTTAAACAGATTAAAGTACAAACTAGGGTCTTTTCCCTGGAAACAAGTTACAAGGTCAGTAAATCATAAAGACAGAAAGCACTATTCCCAGGTTGATTTGGATTCTTAAGACTGGGCAAGGAGTAATGTTTGTGATCATCGGCCTTCCATTTGAAATTGCTGGGTTTCTTTCAATGTTCAAAGTTTTTTAAAATATTATTTCCATGTATCCTAATATGTTCAAGGTAAATGATTGTGACTTGAGAGGTGTTTTTTTTCCCATGCTTCAATTTTGAGAAAAACATGCTTCTGCAAGGTCAAATCATAAAATGAGCATAAAGGCTGAGCATGAGGATGGATCCTTTGAAAGCCATCAGGACTTGACAGGCACAATCTGAAACTGCATTTGTGTATCCTTCCCCAGCTCCAGCACTCCATTATTTCCTGCTGTTGCATTTGGTGTGTCCATCCTTGCCACATAGGGAGCCATTCGGGTTTGTAAATGACCTACGGAGCTTGGCGGTTTATCTTTGCTTATCTAGAAGTCCAGCTTGGGTCATATGAACTACTGACCCCTCTTTTTACCAGCTGTTAATAACAGGATTACTCAGCATTACTCAGCCTGGCAGGAGTAGCAGGAGCTGGCAGACTGTTAGTGTCATGTAGCATTTTTAGGCTCAGATATACACTTAGCACTCCATAAAATGCCTAAGACCTATTCCATGTTTGCCAGCCCCCTAAGCAGCCTGCACAAAAACCCTGCGCACGGGGAAGTGTTATTGATTCTGCCCTCTGGGATTTAAGTGCTGCCTTCTGAGATTCACCACCTTATGGCTGATGTCCATGGCTTTTCATTCCAACCCTGAGTTCCTTTGTTCAAAAGGCAACCAGAGCAAGGGATGTTGCTGATGCTCCTGCCCTTTTATCTACAAAGTGTATGAAACCTTTCTCCCTGAAAGGCTTTCAACATCCATCACCCACAGGAATGCTGGAACCACATGATTCCAGGATGTTCTGCCCAGGAGCTTTCTGTGCTCCCTCTTGGGGCTGGCCACTCTATGTGAGCTAATCGATATTTGCTCTGCCAGAGAGAGCCCCCCCTCAAGAAAACAAAAAAAGAAAAAGAAAGCACAGCTGTCCAAAATACTGCATCCCAGCATCACAGAGAAGAGCCTAGACCCTGTTTCCACTCTCCAATCTGGGGAATGTTTCACAGTTTTAAACATGTAATTGTATATAAAAGAGAACAAAGCAGAAGTAACTCTCTGTTGTGTAATTGCCCATAGGTAAAAGCCAGCGAAATGTACATCGTTTGCCCCTGAGCTGGAACACTTTCTTTTTAATGCCATTCCTGCATTATGCATCCTTCAGGTCCTTCTTCTTCATGCTCCACACTAATGGTACAGAGATAGAGGTATATCTTCTTGTCCCTGCCTCCCCTCCATTATCATCTAACTTAAAAGTGAGCATTTAAGCTGTTTTTGTGTGATCTCTTGGCATTAAGACTAATTTCTAGTTTCCTTATATTTCAGTTCTTTCAATAAATTATCTTAGCAGTAGGTGTTATTCACTCCCCGTCCCAATACATACACTTCCTGCTCTTTTTGTGCTCATTGATACTTCTGTACCTAACAGTTGCAAATTATTTTTTTTCATTTGTTAGCCCAAGGACATACTTTCCCAGCAACAGCAAAGTCTCTTTTTAATTTTTATTTTTTTTTTCCAAATCTGCCAGCTTAAAGTATTGTCCTATATGTGATGGAGTTAAACACATGAGTAATAGTGAGGAAACAGTGGAATTGAAATTCTTTTACCACCTACATGAACCTCACATTGTAGATTAAGTGTTTAACCTCCGGATATTTCCCTGCCTTGGAGAAAAGGGGAAGGAAACCATCATCACAAAGATGCTATAAAGAAGCCTCTGTCTTTCTGCTTCCCATAATTAAGGAGCTGGAAGGTTTTGAACCCTTTGGTATTGACAACTTGGGACATCAGGGATACAAAGTCTCTAGCCTGCTTTGTAGCTTTAGCATCTGCAAGCATCTTGAGGAGAAGAACCGCAATGTTCCATTTACAGCAGCCCTCCCAGCGTGTATCTTGCAGTGCATCACAATTTCTTGCCTGAGGTTGTTTGACAATTCATCTGAGCCATCAGGTCTGTACACTATTGCTCTTCCAGACACTGTACTGCTTAAAGGCCAAGTCGTTCCTCTGCCCATTGTACGCTGGGATAGATCTTGGTTTTTGCTTACAGAGAACGGAGGTTTTCAGATCAGTTCCTGGTGGAGGGATAGAGTACTCTCTCGTTCCATCAGGGTATGGCACAGGACCATGCAAGTGCAGAAACTGGCACTGCTGGTAGTCAGGATATAAACATGAAGCTATTACCAAGGCAGGCTGTCTTAAATAGATTTTATGGAAAATTGTCCTACATTTCTTGTTTTCCTTAGACTCTGACATGCCTGGTCTCTAGAGACTGTTTTGGAGCCACCTGCGCTGAACGTGACCTTTGATGGTCACCCCAAAGGACTCTAGTGTTAGAGGCAAAAAAATGCTTCATCTATTTGTAAAATACAAGTGAGGGCTCGAAAAAGAGCTGACCCATTTGAAGACCTGGACTTGCAATAATGGGTATGGATTTCAGGTAGAAGTCATAAATAGGTTTTATTAGACTGAGCAGGATAGACAAAATGCTTGGCATTTACAAGTTAAATGTCTAACCCTGATAGCACTCCTAGAAATAATAATTAAGTAGGAACTAAATGGTTTGCTCTAATTAAATCAGTTTACCATGAAAATAACACTGATAGGCATCTCACTTTGAAGAACTTCATATGCCAGTAAACTAACCAAAAACTTACTATACTGAATTTCAACTGGTGCCCTCATGCTCATAACAAGAATTCATTCTCACCACAGTTTTGGTAGCTCAGTGGTGTGGCAACAGTGGGGGCTGCAAAACCCATTCATGAAGGTTAAGTACTCCAGTGGAGGTCCTGTGGGAAGCTGTGCACCGTGTTACCCCCCTGCTATAACACCTCCTTCGGATTCACAGACCCAGAGGAATCCCGTCAGAGCTGCACTCGGTGGGTATTCCTGGAGGAAAGGAGGGAAGAGAGGCAAAGATGCTCTGGCCCTTCTCTTAAAATGCGTGCAGTTGGCAGAATTAACCTCCCCCTGTGCTGGGGAACGGCGCTCTGAAGAGTGCACGGCAGCTACGACTGCTCTGTTTCAGAGGGTCTTCTTCAGAGCTGGATGCACTAGAGTGAAAGTGGCTTCAGCTTGTCTTCATCAGCTCTATGACACGTAAATCATTCAACCTTTATTAAACTTATTACTGCTAAAGGGCATGCAAACACATGTATGTAACATTCTCTAATTTAGTGGAAGGAGAACAAAGAAAAAATCTTCAACATTGTTCCTTACCTTGACCTCATTCTTCACCTAATATGGATTTTATACAATAATATAAAATACTGTAAGCGAAAGTTCTGCAGCCTCTGGCCAGTCACCTGAACACCTACAGAACGAGCTTTATAGCCTGCCATTAAACATGTAGTGGTTTAAATACAAGGAGTATTTGGCTATTGCACAGTGATGAAAAAGTATTGCTTCAGTTTAATCATACAACCTTTAGAAATAGTTTTCTAAGGCTGAGTTTTCAAGTACAGGAAGGAAAATAAGACAGAGTTAGATGTATTATTCTATATTAGCATGCTTGAAGTATGTAAAATTTACAACTTCTACACATCTGACACGGCCTTTTACAGAGCCTGAGCTTCTGTGCTGTTTTCCTTTAAGACTTCTTTACATATGCAAAAAAATACTGAAAAATCTGTGCGAAAGCTCTGGTGACAAATCCTTTGACACTATGACATGATGAAGGAACAATGAATAATTTTGCAGTTTATTAGCATATTGAAGTGTTTTGATTAATTTTGCTTAAGTGAATGACAAAGGAACTGTTTTATCATGTACAATGCTCATTGCACTATTATTTGTCCTATTAAAAGATATCTTTAATTTTTAATTATGCATAGTCATAATCCTAGGGCACCTAGGACCAGAGGTGTCATGACACTGATATTAATTAAAAGGCTGTTGTAGAAATAGTAGATAATCCTGTGATTGAGTTGTGCTTTTCAGACATAGTCAGCATCTAGGAAGACAAACAATCCCTTAGGGGGAAAGGATATTTATTTTTTAGACTGCATAACTTGCAAGTGCTCAAGCTATCTGTGTGACTTGTTACCTTTGCAATGCAAACATAACATATAATAAACCTAAATGACTCAGCGTGAGAGTAAGGAAGAAAATAACAATATTGCTCGCCTCTCTGGATTATTAGCTCTCCCAGAGCAACGCACAGAGTCTGGTTGGGCTCACTTCAAGTCCTCTAAACACGGGGTGTCTCAAATCATACTAAATCCTTCTGTTTAGCCAGCTGAATCATGTCCTTTGTATGTCTACAGAGCATTGCTATTCATATCAAAATCTATTGTGTTTCTGTTAGAATGACAGTGAAAAAACAGCATCTGCCTTCACTAAATGCATTATTTCTGCAAGTCACAGTGAGGGAATCTTGCCAGGATGCCCAAAATCTCAAATACTGGTTTTAAGCACCACATAGACCTGAAGCATGAAGGGGAATTGCAGACCTCCTCCCAGTGGCCAGATTGAAGGACTTTGTGCGTGATGATCACAGGTATGAGCTGACATTTAGGAGGTTAATATTGCAATGATAAGAAGGTTCAGACCTAGCACCAGTGAGAAACACCTCAGCCTCATGAAAATTCAATAGCACATCAAGGAGATTTTTGATTTTTGCTGCAGTTTAATGTGCCCAAGTGCCAGCCATGCAAGTTTTTGCTGCCTGGAAACCAAAGTAGCACAACAGCTACTGTAAAGTTTTCACACTATTGCATTTGTAGAAATTACTTTTCAGTGTGATTTTTTTTCCCCCTTTTTTCTTTCCCCCTCCCCCCCAGGGCTTTTCATCTTTTCATTTGCTCACCATTTTTTCATCTTCCCACCCTTTCCGGGACACCGATGTCCCACTTAACATTATCTGAAATAGAATCTGATGAGCAGAGCTCATTTTTTTTTCTTCTATGTATAACACCTACAAAACTTAATAGGAATGGAGGTGGTGGTAGGTCAGTATAATTTTCCCTGTCGTTTGAACCCCATTTACCACACTTCACAATGCAAAAGGAGCATCTCCAGTTGGGTTCTTCCTCACAGTGGACTCAATGGGAGAGGTGTGTACATAGTATACATTCATAAGAGAAAAAAATGGTAGATTTTTTTATAGTAATACACATGTTTTTATGAGTTGTTAGATGAATTGACATACATACACAGGTTAATAATAATGAGAAGCCCATTTTAGACCTTATTCTTGCATTAGAGAATATTTTTAACAGAAAGCTAATCTTTGCAATGTGAGGCAGTATCACAGACAATGTAATGTGTTTTTTTTTTTAACTGTGGTTAACCTCAAAGTTATTTTAAGTGATGTTTTTCTGGATATACTGCACTAGAATGAAAAGAACAACTGCTTCTCTGTCATGCTTTTGTCTCTGTGTACATTCATGGTGGGATTTACCTACAGTGTCAGCTTGAGAACCTTTGCCTTAGGGTACCCACAGTGGCAGATGTAACCCTGCTCCCCCAGCACATGCCATGCCGACAGCTTTAGGAGGCTTGGCACAAAATCTCCTGGTTTTGAGGCTTCTCCCCTACTTTCTGAGCTGGAGCAAAAATTAAGCTATTTGTACAGTCATTTTTCGAGGCAGGGGGCATTTGTCAGACCAAAGCAATTCAAACAGGACTAACTACCCTGCCAGCACCTCTTGGATTGCTCAGCTCCTCTCTATCCATGAAAAAAAAAATAGAAAAAAAAGAAAGGAAATCATATACATATTTAAGGAGAACATCCAATCCAAAGTTCATTTTCTGGTGTAAGCTTCTTGGGTTTGAAGGTTTAACTTCCCCCTTCTAGCAACTGCAGTAGCTCTGAGACTTCCCAGGCTTTAAGAGTGGGAGGAGAAGCTCGTTACTGATGGGACAATGGGATGGATGGTTCTCCACACTAGGGAAGGGCCAGGAACAAGCATTTGTAGCTGTTTGCTCATCCCTCCCCCAAATACTCTTACATGCTGCTAGTGAGGGCAGCCTTCCCTGGGACCCACTTGGTGGGTTCTGCTTCAGGACTGAAGCTTCTTCCTCTTGCCCTTGATGCTCTGCCAAAATGTCTTCCTACCGCACAGTTTACTTAAAGGTTTTTTTAACGGGCCACTGACTTATAGCTTTTTCTTCTTTTCCTTAAAATGTTCCTAAAGAAATCACAACTTGTAAGACTAAGTATATCTATTTTTTTTTGTTTTGTTTTCTTTACCTTTCCATGACGAAGAGAGCACAAAAGATTAATCTTGGAAGCTCATCTCATCATACAGACCAGTCTCTCCTGTACTTGAGAAACAAGGTCTCTTCAGCTTAGAAGGCTGTAGGAGCTTCAGTTTTTACAAATAAGCCCACCAGCTGTAAACCAGTTGTTCCTAAACGGCTGAATTGAAAGAATGATCTTGATTTTTTAGTGACAATTATTCAGGGTTGCTGCAAGACAAAATAGGAGTGATAACATGAAGCATAAAGAGGAGTTAAAGGTCATGCAGTTTGCTGTAGTCTTCCTTTCCTCCATCCCAACTACCTCTCTGCAGAGAAACACAAAGCAGCTGTTTATTCTTTTCCTACTCTATCAATTCTTTCCCGTTTAGGAAAAAAAAAATCTAAGTAATTAGATTGTAATATTAGAGGTGAGCAGTTGATTTTTATACTTCTCTTGAGTAGGTGAAAGCAATGCAGTAGGAACTGGACCAGACTAGTGACCGACTGAGTTTTTGCAAGTAATTTATCTTTACCACAGCACCAAACCTCTGATTCTTTAACAACCAGGAGCCCAGTTAAACACTGTTAAGGCTTTAAGCTTTGTTGACTGGATACAATCAGTCAGGTACCTTTAAAGCCCAAATGAATATGTGCTGAAAAAAAAAGATACTGTGTGTCCTTCAGCTTCCTTGAGTTTTGAGGTACAAGCAAGCTTTTCTACAGAGACACCATGTCAGAATTTATGTCACTTTAGGAGTTTCTAGGATAGACATCTACTGCTGGGCTGGTCTAGACTCACCTTGGACTGATCATTAATCGAGAGAAATAAGCACTTCTAGAGCATGATTCATCTGCCTTTGACATCCATATGAGAAGATTCATCTCTTTATGCTGGTTCCTCTTCTGTTATAAATGATCTCGGGTGCTGAATTTACTGTATTGACTTTGCAAATGCAGCCAAGAATGAAAGCGTACCTCAAAAAAACTCACAGGTTATTTTCTTGAGAAATTTGACAAAGTTTTTAAGAAATTGTATTAGCACAAATGACCATAAACATGGCCCATTTTCATCCCTCTCAATAGCAGATAGACAACATTTTATACGCAATTGCTGTTGACAAAGCTGATAGCTCTACAGATTTCACCCCCCAGGAAGATCAACCTGAAGAACTTGGCAAGAAGGTGTCAAGAACTGCCGGGGCCTGACTGCAGCCTGGCAGTAACACCTAAGTGCTGTGCAAAACTGTGGTCTGTGAGGACTTCAGGCAGCCAAGCAAACATCCTGCAGTGCCTTCGCCTGCTTGAGGAGGAGTCCATTTCAAAAGGAAGCTTTCTCCAAGGTCTTTGCTTCCCAGAGGAGTGTGACCATACCTTGAGATGACAGGGCAGTAAAAAGAAGCTGGTTTGCTTTGCTTCTTTGGCCAGCAGTGTTGTAAATAACTGCAACAAAAAATAATCTTTGGGATGGGACACCTTCACCCTCACATGAGTTTTTGCTATTTATTAAAAGAAAAGAGCGGGGAATTGTGGTACTTACATTTGTGTAGCAGAGGTGGTGGTGTCTATTGTGAACACGGTAGATACTTAAGGGCTTAGAGACTGAAATGTTTCAGCAAATTGAGTGAAAGACTCCAGAGAAGTGAAGGAAGCTTCAGGTTGAATCCTGCATGCCCGCAGGAGCACCCATGGAGACGCTGGCTATGGCTGGAGTTGGCAGTAGCTCCTTTGGCTGAATCCAAGTAGAGTGGTGAATGCTTTCTGTGAGACTGGCAGGTGGTGGTGGGATGGCTTGTAAAGGGGAGCTGCTGATGGAGTAGAAACACAGCCAGGAGCAGTGAGGCTGGATGTCCTGCCTTGTGACCAGACCACACGTCCCACCACGGTGAGCACACTCACCACGTTCACTCTGCAAGTGCATCGTACCCCAAACCACCCCGCTTGATGTACTCAGAATACACCTCAGTCTGCACCAAAAGAAACACAACCATAACAAACATGGGCGTATAATCTTCCTTGCTGCTCACCAGCCCTTGCTGCTGAGATAAGCATAAGGAGGTCCAGTTTGTGACTCCTGGTGAAGCCTAGATATGAAATGACCCCCCAACCCCTGCAGCAGTGGGGACACAGGGAAGACTGGAGGAAAGTCAGAGGCCCCCACAGCACCATTTGCTCGGCCAACCCGATAGAAAAAACAAGCTGGTGTTAAGGAGCTGCCTGGGTGAGCAGAGGGCTTGTGGTGGAGTGTGGCTGGGAACCTATGGTGGGGACTTTACAGCTCAATCCCTTGGCAAAAGGTGCGATGGATGGAAGGTCAATAGAAGGAAAATTTTGGTGCCTCTTTAGCCAAGTTAGAAGCAGTTTTGTGGCTGGACGGGCTCAGCTGTTAGACCCCGGGGCTGGACTGGGAGCTGGAAAAAGACGGAGAAAGGACCTGCCCCGCGGTGTCAGTAACTTGACAGCAATACAGTTTAGGAAAAAACTGACATAAGTTTTAGATTTTATTCATTCGTACATTATTTACAGCAGTTGCTTTCATATTACAATTCTCTTTCATCTTTTCAGTTTTCACTTATAAAAAATTAACCAAATAAACCTTATATAACCAAATTTATCACAGCAGGTCTGGTTAATTTTCACAGTTACAGCGGCCATCAGGAACAGAACTTAAGTACCTACAAGTCATTCACCCAGAGCACCTCACCCGGCCCTGCCCGAGGCCACCCTGCTGTCCCTGGAGAGCTGGCCGGCTCCCGGGGCTCTGCCGGTGGGAGATGGAGAGACCACGCACTGGGCAGGCTGGGGCTCAAGTGCCTGAGGCACACACCAAGGGCACACGTCCCTGCACGTCCTGCCAGGCCAGAGGAACGGGTCCCTACGGGTCCGCCCTGGTAGGACGCAAACGGCTTTCCAAGAGAGCCAAAGCTGCTTCGGATCCACCAGATCCCTGTGTTAGTTTATTCTGTTCCTGCTCTTGTCGAGCCCCAGCAGAGCACACTGGGGCAACGAGCATCTCCCTTCCCCCGTGTCACCCTGACAAGGCTCTTCCTTGTGTCTGCCTCCCCCACCAGGAATGGCCTTTGCAACAAGCTCACCCTTCGAAGTGGGGTGGAGAACCTGCGCCACGTAAGGACCTGCATCACCGAAGAGCGACGCGGAACCCGGGCAAGTTCTCTGCCAAGGTGAAAGCCAGTCCCGGGGACCCACGCCCTTTCCTGGTACGTAGCCCTGCTCCCCAGGTGCCACAGCAGCACTGACGCCAGCCTGTTCCTAACGGTATCACCCTCACTAACTGCCTCCCCGTGCTCTCCCCCACGTGCTCATTTGCTTTACAGTGGTAATTATTGCTGTTTTAAAATATGTTCGTTTTTCTTTGAGGACTTGTAGCCACTTCCCGTTACGAAGTACAGTACACGCTTTGCTGAACATAGAAAACACAAGACTCACTTCACACCGGTCTTGTACAAGGGTGAAGAGATGCAGAGTTAAGAGGCTGCTCGGGGGAATCGGAGTTTCCGTTTGGGCATGAGTTTAGACTGTAACCCATCAACGAAAAAGCCACTGCCTTAAACGTGAGCAGTTCTGGTAAGCAATTTAGCCCCAGTTTTGTTTTCTTTTCCTTTGTTTTTCAACTGACACTGGACATTTTCCAAATGCATACCACACATCTGCTTAACACTACCCAAAAAAATATTATTTTTTTTTTCCTTTACCGCCTTTGTCTCAAGACTTTTGCTTTAATAAAATAACACAAGCACACAAACTGCTTAAAGCTAACGGCCCAGCACAATCATAAGTACAACTCACAAAGCAACGGATGCTTTGTTAAACCTAATTATATTTTTAAAAAAAAAGCAAATATACATATTACAAGTCAAAAGGACTAAGCTTTGGAGGAAAAGAAATTGAAAACAACGTTAGCTATATGTTCATTGCGCTTACATAGCAGGAGCTGCTTTTGCATTCAAACCTGTTACTTGTAGATAAATTTACAGTTGTGTTATGTGTTTGTTACGCTCCTGGTCTCAGTGAGTCCCTCTTCTATCGTCAGGTGTCACAAGTACATCCCCTCCCACAGCTGAACACCGTGTTACACAGAGACAGCACTGACCAGCTGTTCTAAACAGTGAGCAAACTCCAAATGCTGACTTAGAGCTCGTTCTTTTAAATGATACCGTGTTCTAACTAAACTCTCTGCTGTTCAAGTCATTCTCTTATTTTATTTTCAATGAAAGATACTCCAAACGACCACTCAGCCAGCAGTTTTTTGGTGGGAGAGCATAATCTCTGTGCATAGTCTCTACTACTGAGGGATGCAAGAGCACGCTTTTTTTTTTCTCAAGATTCTGTGAAGAACTGTTTTGAGGGAGAAAAAAAGAGAAAATGATCCTTTTGCAGTTTAAAGCTTATTTAACAGTTTGCACCCCTTTGTTTGCTTTACGTGGCACACTATATTCCACTGCATGACTCCAGTTAGCGTGGAATTAAAAATGCCTTTATTAAGCTTTAAATAGAGTGCATCACACCAGCGCTAATGAAACACAGGCTCCCAGCACATGGAAAATGAGATATTGTTAATTCAGAGGTAACTGGAGCTGGTTCCTGCCTTTGTGGGTTTGGCAATTAGGAAATCCCTGCACTCAGCCCCTGCAAATCTGGCACATGAAAAGGCAGGAGACCTGCACCACGGCCAGAAATGGCTCAGTGAGCAACGGGTCAGGATCCCGACCAGGTTTTGTAAAACCACAGTTCCCTTGGGAATTCTGACCACGGGACTGTCTGTTCTCACAGCTGGGCCCAGCAAGAAAGGGGCCTGACACCCCCCTGTCCCTGCTCCAGGCATTTTCTGCTCCCGCTGCAGGTGGGCAGCACCGGGACCCCAACAGGCACCTCTAAACCCCAACAGCCACCTGCCGGCCCTTGGTCCTGCCTCTTCTACACAGGGACCGTTAAATTCAGATATTGTGACCCAAACTATCATCCTCATTTCTCATGGGGGGAATTGACTGTCCAGGTCCCAGCCGCAGGGACAGCCATCCCTGGGGCCATTTTTCCCTTCGCATTGGCTCAAACGAGTCAGGATGCAGAGCTGGCCCTCGGCATTTTAAGACTTTAGGTGCATCCACCTCTCATGGAGCAGAAGAGAGACTTGTGCCCCGCAAGGGGTGACCTGGCTTTGGGGGCGCAACTACCCCTGCAGCATGGCAAAGGCTGGTCCTGCTTCTGTGCCCCAGGCACCCCCACTGCAGCCCTGTCTTCTACCCGAGCAGGACAGGAGGACAGGCCACAGAGACGGGAAAGGATGGGCCATGCAGGGGGTAGCCCAGCTCCTGACATGGGGGCAGCCACCTGTGCCTGGGTCCAGCCTGGAGCTCACGTGGGTAGAGCTACAGCTTGCTCAGCAGCACCGTCCCACACGCTGCCCGGCGACAGCGAGGGAAGGGAAAAGAACACTGTGGGCTGGTAGCAAAGCCCCAAATTTCTCCCTACCTCCCAGCAGAGATGAATCATGGCTGCCACTTCTAAGCATCCTGCAGGTGCTGTCTGCTTCACGGAGAGAAAACACGGCATGGATTTACGACAAATACCAGGTTCAAGGGTTTCAAGCAAGATTACAAACCACCTTCTTTGTGGGGCTGATCGCTCAGCATCAGCCTGGACCCATTCAGGGGCCAAGCTTCCCACAGAGCTTATTGCCAAATATTAACATGTGCTTGAGTTACCAATTTGCTCAGGATGCACAGGGGGTTCCCACTCACTCCAGAGGGAATGGCCCAGGGTGTCCTAGAGGGCTGGAGCAGGCCTCAGGCTGTGGACCTCAGCCACAGCTATAAAAAGTTTCCCGCCCCCTTTTTTTTTTTAGCTTTTCTTTTTTTTTTTTTTTTTTTTTTTTAAAGTTTTTGGACATCACATGGTGCCCTCTCCCTTGAGCAAGGGCTTTGTCCCATTGCCTTCTGAGCAGAGGACACTCAGTTACCACTGCACAGGGATGAGCAGAAAAAGCCTCAACACTAAGGAGGGAGCTGCCAGGCAAGGAGATTGCATCCTCAGAGCCACCACAGAGCAGGCAGCGCAAGGAGAGCGGGCTGCAGCAACCTGCACGCACAGCAAAATGAAAACGGGCACCTGGCACAGCTGGAGGAAGTTCCTTCACACCTCCAACACATCCTACGCCTCAATCTGAACCCATCTTACATCACATTTACCAACTGAGGATAAAACCCAAGAGATGCTCCGCTCTTCCTGGCACTCCTTGGAAGGAGAAACCAGCAAAATAAACGAGGAGCATCCCCTTCTATCGTACACCGACGCCAGTGTCTGTGGGAATCAACACTCAACAACTGGCAATGGGATCTCAAAGGGTAGGTCCAGATCACAAGCTCTCCTGCTCGAGACCAAAACCACAACCAGCTTGTGCTGCCCTGCACCTACCCAGCTGCGGAACTGGGAGGGGAAGCCAGGAGGTGACACTCAAGCCCAGGGAAGATGGGGATGGCCTTGATGCAGGGCTGTGCTGCACACGACAAAGCCAGTACTGGGGGGCACAAGCAATGAGCTGCGGGATCTCGCCCCTGCAGCGCACCCTGAAAGAGACAGAGCAGACTGTGTCTCTTGGATGGATGCACCAAAGGCAGTTCAAGCTCAGCACATCACCCTGTGAACTGCCCTGGGGTCCACCAGCACACTGGCCCAAGCTGTGGGCAGGCAGCAGGTGAGTCTGGGTGGTCCAGAGACCAGGGGCCATGCAGAGCAGCACCTTTCTGGCTCCAGAGCTCAGCCTGAGCTACCACATTTAGGGAAACTTCCCCTGAATGCAGACAAAATGACAGTATCACTTGATGCTTTTAAGCCCAACCTTGTCTGATCCTATTCAGAGCAGCTCTGGGTGGGAAAGCAGCAGCATCAACGCCGGAGGCCCTGTCCCCCGTCCCTCTGCTGCTCCCAGGGAGGCAGCTCCGGCGCTCACAGGGGCTTCCCAGTAACAACCAGGGCTGGGATCAGCAGCGTGTCACTCGCCAGCCCTCTCCACCTCCCGAGGAAAGCAAAGCCCAGCCTGTTTGGCAGCCAGCCCTTTCCTTCAGAAACGAGCTGTCCCGGCTGGAGAGCTGGGAGCAACCAACCTGGATTTTCTCCAAAGGAGCCCGGTCACAAAGCAACTGGCAGAAGCCTTGAGGGAAGGAATCTGCTCAGCAGCCACCGGCCAAGTGGCGACGACTCAATCCTTATGGGTGCATCCAGGCAGCCAGCGTGCCCAGGGGAACACAGAGAGCACCCCCAAAGCTGCACCTTCCCAAAGCACCTCTTTCCCGGGCAACTCAACAGGTATGACGATCAGATAACATCATCAGTTAAGGTTTATATGTCTTAAAAGAAATTACTGGTAACCTGATGGTACTTCTGCATCTGTGGGATCTGGTGGGACTTATTCCGGGTTTGGCTTTTCTGACAGGATGTGGAGTTTTATTACAAAGGCACAGGTATCAAATAAAACCAGAAGCATTCTTTTAATTAAATATCCCAATAAAAAAAATTAACGCTCAATTTAGGCTTTATGTATTCCTCCCTTATTAAGAGACTAGTTTGTTTTTTCCTCTCTGGAAAGGTTTTAGTGCAGTGATTATATAGCAACAGAAAAATAAACTAAAAAAGGCACAAACTTGTTTTGTGGTTTTTTTTTTTTTTCTTTCAACCTTTGCTAACACTTTATATTTGTCTATTTTACTTCGGTTAATAAATCACTGAATGCAGCAAGAAAATATTCTGCCAATTTCTGTACACTATACAAAAACCCCTACCAACAGTACACTATTTCAGCTTCAGGAGAAATGTACAGCATAGAAAGACTTTTAAAAATATAGTGCCCCATACAGAAACTTTGTTAATTAAACTGACGGTCTCTTGCTACAGTGCCCTTCACCATCCTCATTTTTCCCCCCCCCTTATTGCTGGGACACACACTGAGACTCTGCCCTCCCCCCACCCCCCCGCTTTCACACAGACTGGAGCGAGCCACAGCCCTGCACTGGGCGCTACTGGGCTTGTGCCAAGTGGCTCCTCCATCCCAGCATCGGTGCCCAGTGCTCGGACCCCGCCGGGATGGGGCGAGCTCCCGTTCGGCGTCACCGGCCACGTCTCGGCGCCGGGAAAGCTTTGGGCTGGAGAGGAAAGGGAAGGAGCGAGACGCGGGCAGCATCCCCCGCGTGGGGCCCTGCTGCCTGCCCCCCATCTGCCCCACAGCTCCTCTCCTCTCCCCACGCCCCCTCCCTGCCTGGGCTCTCCCATGGAGGCTTCCACTGGGTTTGCAAGCGCGAGCGTGGTTAACGCACGCCCTGCTCTTTCCTCGAGCTCATCACCATAGGTGGTGGGTCCCTGTCCCCGCCCCCCCAGCTTAATACTTTGTAAAATAGTCCCCCTCCAGGAACTAAGTTAAAGGGGTTTTCCCTTTAAATGTATTAACAGAGCTGAACCCCTCCACCCGCCCTAAATTAAGTGCAGCCAGAAATGGTTTTCTTTCTACTTCTTATACCACGTTTTAAAAATTAAAACCTACCGCTCTTCTTTTTCCCCAAGACGTTATTCATGCAAAGTTGCTATTTGTTTAAATAAGTTATAAAAGTTGATATCTTAGGCTAGAAGAAGCTGTAGTCTTGGTTATTCTGTAGTTGGCAGGCACTGTACATACATACCGGGTACAGACACATGCCGAATCTGCTTTGCATTGCTTTTTGCATTGTACAATTCACAAATCTGACATCATTAAAGCAGTTAATTACCTTTGATGGAAGGCTGCAGTGAGGCCATCTACATTTATCAAACAAGCAGCTGGTTAAGATAATAAGTACGCCCCCTCCCCCCCCCCCACCTCGGTGCTCCCCAAAAATGCTATTATCTGTCACACGTTGCTTCTCTGAAGTGGTTAGATTTGGTGCGCACATTAATGTGCAAATGTGTTGCCATAGGAACTGCAGCCTCCATTATGCCTCAATGACACCGTTCAGCAAAAGCCAAAACTAAAAATAATAACAACAACCAACAACAACAACAACAAAAAGAAACCCTTAAAAACTAAACAAAAACAAACAAACATAAAACCCCAAAAGGCAGCAAAGAGAAATTCCAACGCACATGCGGAGCCCGGCCCGGGGCTGCAGGTTACACGTGGCGACACAACGGCGCGGGAGATACTGAGGTCTGATCTGATCTTCACACTATGGTACAACGGGGCTCGGAGCTCAGCCCCCCCGACTCTGCGCTGGCCTGGGGAGGGGGGATGGAGGGGAGTCGTGGTGACCGGATGCACCCGGGGTCTCTCAGACATTTGGCAGGATGAGGCACATCCCAAAAAAGTGCAACACCAGTGCCGTGGTGGCAGTGCGATGGGCTGAGCGCGTGCGCTTTCCTCTTCATGCATCGTAGCAAGCGGGTTGGGGAGGAGGGGGGGGGGTTGGCCCCCCACCTTGTGGGTTTTGTTTGTTTGTTGGTTGTTTTTTTTTTGTTTTTGAAAACTATTAACCAGTAAATAACAGTAAGACGAATGCATATTCTACTTACTGGTGCATGAAATACTGAAAACTGCATTCAAGTAATATTCCTGCGCTAGTATGAAGGCGTTCACTAGGGCATCTTACATCTGGAGCAGGAGCAGACTATGTACACGGGAGCCGCGGGACGACTTGGCCGTTACAGTTCCTGTGCTTTGGGGGGGAGAGGGGGTCGCTCCGCTCGGTTCCACCCGGCCGGGGGGGCAGGACCCCCAGCACCACCACCGCCAGCATGCGAGGAAGGAACGAGCGCTGCTCAGCCGGGCCATCCAGCTGCACGGAGCAAACCAAGAGATGACGTGAGGGAACAAAAACTCAACCCAAAATCGGCAAATCAACAGTGACGAGAAATAGAAGGGGCAATTTATTATTTTTGAAGGGGAAGGAGGAGGGAAAAAAAAAAAAAAAAAATTTTTTTTTTTTTTACGTTTGGTTGGTTGGGGTTGTTTTTTTTTTTTTTCTATTCTTCCCGCAGCTGCAGGCGGTAGCGGTGGTAGCGGACCTGGAAAAACATTCTCTCCAGCAAGGAGCGTGTCATCCCTGGCAGGGCATAATGTTCGACGACACCCATGTGCTTGAACCCCAAGGACTCGTAGAGCTTGTGGGCCGCCATCTTCACGGCCGTGGTTCCCAGCACGACGGAGGAGTAGTTGTTGAGCATGGCAAACTCCAGCACTTTGCGGCCCAGGGCCTTGGCGATCCCTTTCCCCCGGTAGTTGGAGTCGACGGACATGCGGAGCAGCTCCACCGTGTTGTCCTCCTCGTTGCCCCGTGCCGCCACGATGCCCACCACGTTGCCGTCCAGGACGGCGACCCAGAAGCAGGAGCCTGTGGGAGATAAAGCAGCACATGTAGCTGCTGGACAGGCAGAATGGGCAAGGCACCCGCTTGTGAACACGCTGATGGGGTTGGGCTTGGCGTCAGAAATCACCTGTCACACGTGGGGACTGGTGACCTTCATAAATAAGGACTAAACTTGCTTTTTCCTTGACACCACGAAGGGAAACGTGTGCCTGCCGTGGGCCAGATACCCAGCCATGGCCCCAACCTCTTGCTGGGACTCATAAAGCCGTTACTTTTTGGGTGCAATGCAAGAACAGCCCTGATGGCTCAGGGCTCCCAGAGAAGGGGGCAATGCCACCCAGCTGTGGGCACCCCAGCACTGGTGTGGCTGTTTCACCTCCTTGAATCTCAGCACCTTCCCCCCCCACTGCAAGCAGCACATGGAAAACACTCTGGAAGAGAGATGCCCTGGGAAAGGCAATCTACTGCAGAGAAACTGCTGCAAGCCCCCAGAGGAAAAGAAGACTGTTCCTCTTCCCCAAGGACACTTTGCCCTCACCCAAAGCTCCTTCACAGCCACAACTACAGCCTTGCCAGATGAACAGGGCTGGCTGCTGCATCCTGCGGGGAGCTGGAGAGCTGTGACCACTGCTCTGTGCACACAGGGACAGCTCAGGGACCTGGACTCCCTGCAGCATCCTCCTGCCAGCCCCCCCTCCAACCCATGAGCCCTGGCTTGTTTCTGACTTGCCCCCATGCACGTCTGGAGACATGCATCCTCCTCCTGTGGACCTCAGGGGCTCAGTGCAGCACCTGACTAAGACAGTTTCAAATAAAAAAAAAATCCAAACTTGGCAGCAAGAAGAGAAACTGGGATCACAAAAGCCAACAAAGCACGAACAGGGGAAAATGCCACGTACCCCTCCCAGAAGGAGAATCTCCTGCGCACAGCTAAGATCAGGCTCACCCACCCCCTCTTCCCCATGGTTTGGGGTGCTCGTGGCCAGGCCATCCTTGCTTTGGAGCTGCTGGCAGGTGCCAGGCCAGAGCATCTCGTGATGGCGCTCAAGCAACTTGGGCCAAAACCACAGTTTCAGAGAGCAAAATCTTAATTGAGCATCCTTAATTGTGCCCTCACACCAGTCAGTTGGCAGTGCTGCTCCAGGAACGAGGACGTGGCTTAATGAACAGGCTGTGCTTTTGGGTGTGTGTGGGGTCAGCATTGCTGCTCTGCAATGGGGCTGAAGGCTCAGAAGGGCAGATTGCTGCCTTCGAGAGGCCAAAGCAAAACCCACCTGATCAAAGCCCAGCACGCTGAAGGGGCACCCAGTTGGGCTTGGGGCAAGCACCCTGGGGTCCCAAGTGCTCCAACCACAGCCCCAGTTATGAACCTCAAATAAAACTAGACCTTCCTGGAGAGAGGCACCCAAATCATCCCATCCCACTGATTATAACAGCCCACAAAGATTCAAGTTGATGCAATTAGAAACTGCCATAACTCTAGAGTAGGCATCACTTGGCCACACTAGCAAGGCAGGCTTAAAAAAAAACAAAACCACAAACAAACCCAAATAAAATTCAAGTAAAAATTACTCAGGTCTTAACTAAAGATCTTCACAGGAAATCCTGGTGAAGAAAAAGTGTCTTGAATTGAACTGAAAAGACCAATGCTGTCAGCACGGGGTAACAGTGACCTGAACTTGGATATTGCTTAATTAACACCCAAGAAAGTCACAATTCAATTACGGCAGCTAACGAGAGGCACTGATGGGCCTCTTGCCAAGAGGGACTCAGCCCTCAGGATTCCTTCACCCAGAGGAAGAGGATCCCACCACAGGAGACACACTGGGGCACCGTAGCCTGCTGCAGACCGTGACCTTCTCCTTCCCCAGTGCTAAGCAGAAGGAAACCAGACTTGGGCAGCAGCTCCATCTTTACCATCAACCTTGCCAACTGCCCCGACCCAAACGCAGGGCACATCTCTGTAAGGACTGACATTCGGCAGCCCGGGGGGTGCCCAGCAGAGCATGGTGCCTCTCCCCCTGCAAAACTGGGGGGACAACGGGGACAGTTCAGAGAGTCCTTCGCTACTGGAGGAGAGCAAAGCCCGGGGTGGCAGGAGGTGCCTCCTTGGCTGCTGCCAGCAGAACAAATGCACCTTGTGACTCAGCAGAGCCACTGGGAAGAGAGGGCCCTGCTCCTCTGTGCTTCCCCCGGCACGGCCCCGCTGCCGGCAAAATCCAGGTACAAGCCCAGCGTGGAGAACCAGCCCGGGTTCAGCCCAGCTCACCCAGCTCGTCCCCACCTTCAGAGCGACACTCGCTTTCATTCCCACTGCCAGCAAGTCATTACGCTGTCACTATCTAGGTCAACAGCTAATTTTTAAAACACCGGGACCCATCTTGACCCATTTATTGAGAGCAGTTAAGACATCTCTCCTCTGCTGCCGCGGTGACAGTGTGGCTTGTTCCCTGCGTCCGTCCGGATCAAAAAACATCATTTATTCAGACACGACCCCAGACGAAGACCGACAAGTGCCGAAACCCAGCAGCATCTCTCTCTCTCTGAACAGAAATTGCAGAGCTGCAAGATCTCACTGCTCTCTGCTCCACAGCCTTGCTTCTGAAGTGCTCCTCGCTTGGTGGCTCTGCCCAGTGCCACCCCCCCCCCCCCCAAAGCCCATCTGTCACACCTCTGGCCACATGGCAAGCACAATGTGAAATCGTGGCCACGGTGATCCTCACTCCAAATGCATAGCCACCAACGTCACCTCCTGTGGCACTGCCCAGAAAGGGGGTTCACAAGTCCCCCCGTGTTCAGGGAGCAGAGGCGGGGTGCTCCCCCAGGGTGTTGTTCCCAGCACCCACCTCATCTTGAGGCATCCCCAAAAAGCGCCACAGAACAGCCGGTGACCAGTGCCTGCCAAGCTGCAGCTGGTGGCACAGCCAGCATGTCCCCATCACCCAGCCATGTGTGTGGCAACTCCTCCTGGAGCTATCAATCAGAGACATCAATCTTCATTTCTCTCAGCCCCAGGTTATGCAATTGCTTCCCGATTTTATTCGCGATTTTCCCTTCTTAGCAAGAACCTCTCCTCTGTGCCTGCCGAGCCCAAGAGGCTGCTAAAGCTCACTCAGCAACACTTCCCACATTTGTAAAACAGCACGTTTTCTAGTATTTTGGGATCTTCTGCCTATTTAAAACCCAAATCCGGACACGCTTGCCACAGTAGAGCCCACAAGGCCTTTCACAGCCCCAAGCCCCCTCTGGCTGCCCTCCAGTACAGAGGCCATACCCTCACACCCACCCATCCCATCCTGGTTGCAAGCAGCATAGCAGCAAACCTGCACCCTCTGTTATTTTTTACTTACAACTTTAAAGTTTAATTATAATGATCTTGAGTTCAACGTGAAAAGAAACAGTATCTGGCACATCTCCCAGTGTGTGTTGTGCAGGCAACACTTATAATTAGCAGCAGACAGGACACATCTGCTCAAACAATGCGAGTTGTATTTGGCTCTTATTTACACCAGCACCATCAATCTCTAAGACCTTTACACTGTTGCCCACCCTGTGTCTGAGTCTGCTCTGAAGATCACCAGTGGCCAGATCCTTCAGCCTGCTAACCCAGATTTCCAAAGGTGGCTACAAGTCCAGGAGCAGCTTTCACCCGTGGGGTTGTCAAATTCCTCTCTCAGGGAGCTACATCTCATTCAGATGGGGATTTGCTACTAAAAGTTGTTTTGGGGTTCCACCTTGGGCTGAGACCTTCTTTCCTCTGGGCAAATCTGGTTTCATAGCAGGAGCCCTGCTTTTTACCTAAACACAACATGCTTTCAGCAGTCCAAGTCAGCTGCAGCTCCTCACCACATCTACCCATCCAGCAGCACTTACTCTGGAGCAGGATGGAAGTAGCCTGAGAAAAGCACCCTTCAGGGATCTGTGTGAGGGTCTCTTTCCATCTTTTTTGGAACAAAGGGCTTGACTCAGAGCCTGTCTTGGTTTTGTACTTTTTCACACCTAGGATGAGATAAAATTAACTTCATCTCACCTGCCAGTAATGAGCAACAGCCTCGTTGTTCACAGTGCTATTAATAGCAGGAGCTGACGTTTTACTCTCTTACACCACTATCTGAAAATAATCACTGCTGTGAAGATAAACACACGCCCCGACGGCTACAATTCCTCCTGCCCTTCAGATACTCATCTCATGGCAGCGTCTCCATCTCTGCCTTCACTGTCATCTGCCTCCATTTTCTGGGGTCCCCTTGTCACTCATCACTACAGAGCCCACAGCCCTTCCAGCTAACCCAGCCCTAAGCTCCTCTTTTTTGGGGGTTTGTTTTTTTGTTTTGGTTTTTTTTTTTTTTTTGGTTTTTAATCCTGCAAGGAAAGTCACTCCAAGGTCTGTTCTTCATGGACATCTTGCATTTAACTCCAGCTGCCCTAGGAATACCACTCTGGAGTACTGGCAGTGCCTACTGAAGGCATTAGCTGTTTCCAGCCAAATACCAAGCCTCCTGACACTGCCCCTTGCCTCCACATCCAACCCAGCCTCTCTAGGTTGCCAACAGGCAAAGGTGAGGAGAAGCAGCTATGGAAAGCCCACCACCACCTTGTTCAGCTCTCTCCACTCTCCCATCCCACTACATCACCACGCAAAGCCTCAACTTCAGGAACTCACAGGCAAAAGCCTTAATAAAGGAAGAATTTTTTTTATGATGGCAGGGGGTTGAGACACTGGAAGAGATTGCTCAGAGAAGCTGCAATTGCCCCATCTTTGGAAGTGTTCAAGGTCAGGCTGAACAGGGCTTTGAGCAACCTGGTCTATTGGAAGATGTTCCTGCCTGTGGGAGGGGAGTTGCACTAGATGATCTTTAAAAGTCTCTTCTAACCCAAATCATTCTATGAGAACAAAAACTTGAGATGCAACACATCTATGAAAAAGGCACAAAACAGCTGTGACATGCATAACAAGGAAAAGACCCACCCGAGGTACCTCCATGCCTTAATGTGCCATGAGGATTCTGCTGTATTTAAGTCCATGAATGATGGGACAAAACTTGAGAGGACATGCACACACTGGTGCAACTGTACATGAGGCAGGTTGCTTTGCTTGCCAACAGGAGCATATATGAGAGATGTCACAGTGGGAAAACAAGATCTGCAAGAGGCATTGTAAGACAAAGCAAAGATGGGGCTCCTGTATCTCTTACCTCCTTGAAATGAAACACCTGGCACAGGAAGATGCAAGTGGTTCTATTTTACCTTTCTCTCCTCGACCATGGGTTGTCTGTGTCTCAGCGACAACATCTTCCATACTCTAGGCAACAAACTAGACCAAGCAAATAACTCAAACCATGTACCTGTCTACTAATCCAGACTTCACCACTGCAAAGCCTCCTGCTCCTACAGCCCCACCATTTAAAATATATTCTGCTTACTGGACACAGAAAGAGCTGCTGTAATAATGAAATTGCTAAAAGAAACACACAGAATAACCCAGCAGGGTCAGATATGGCTCCTCAGGTGATGGCACTCAGGGTCTGAGAGCACACATGAGGGTGATATCTTTCTGCTTGAAATTTAAGGAGGATTCCCAGCTTTCTGAGGACCAAAAGTCATCATTCTTCTAATCCACCCATCCCTCTCTAGCAACGCAGGCTGCCCTCAAACTCCACATACACCTCTGGTGGCCCTATGCCCTGAGGGCTTCCCTGGAGCAGTGGCACCACTCTGGCGGTCATCTTCCACCCAAAGCACCCACTACTCCTGCCCAAGGAGGACACGCCATGTGATCCCCCAGCTGTGCTTGCAACCCTCCTCTCCCACTCTCCTCTGCTGTCATGAGCTGCACAGCTCTCCCCCACGCAGCCAACGAGGATGGTGGGTGAAAATAAATTCATTTATTTTTGCTGCAAATTCTTCTACACCCTTCGGTGAATAAAAGGCCAGTGGGTGGATGGGTAGAGAGACTGGAGCCAAAAGCAATAGCAGAGAGTACTGCTAGAAAAGAGGGGGGCAATGAGACACCAGCCTTCCCACCAGCATGATTCCTGCATGATTGACTACAGCAGGTTCCCTCAGTTTTCCAAAATCCCTGAGTGTTTAAAGACCACTACCCCAAAACCCAGAATTTAACAGCATGCGTTGCTCTGACAAAGCAAAGTTCTGTCTGCCAGGAACTTTTAAAATACATTGTTTTCTAGTAAATTCTAGTATTTCCACAGGAGCGAGGAAAGCTCCGCTGCCCCAAAACATCCTGAACTCACACTTGTGTCCCCCCCTGCACCAGCACCCACACACCAGGGTGGTGAAGGGCTGCGCTGGGTAAAACCTGTCCCTGATTTCCAAAGGGCTGGAGAGAGGATGGAGCGTCTTCTGCAGCCACCACCAACTCCTGGTGCTAATTTTGTGTGGGAGGGGCTGCATCCCTGCAGGAAGGGGTTTTCCTTGGAAGCACAGAGCAAGTAAATAAACCTTGCCCAGAGGTTGGCCAGTCTTTCCCCTCTTTCTTCAAGGGTGACATGACTATCTCCTGCAGCCAAGCTCTTACAAGCTCTTGGAGGGTTATTTGTGGAAAATAATTTCCAGACAGAAATGCAACTTCTCCAGGCAATGTCCCTTCAAGCACAGGCTGTGTTTTTCAGTTCTGCTTCAGCGTGTCACAGCCATTCAAATGTGAGCAATTTTCCTCCTGGCTCAAAGCTGTGCTGGGTGATGTCCTCAGAGCATCATCCAGATGAGGGGACCAGCGGAGCCACTCAGCAGCTGTGAACCTACCAGGTGAACACCAGCTCACCTGCATGCTTACAGCAGAGCCAGGAAAGCATTTGAGGATTGGCCACCAAAAGGAAGTTGATATCAAGAGAAACTCAGGCCAGGTGAGGTGTGAGCTCTGGGAGGGGACAGAGGCTGCCCACAGGCCTGGTGTGTAGCCATCCTGCACAGGGAAAACCTCCCTGACCAAGGATTTTCCTCCAAACTGCTAGGAAGGGGCAAAAGGACTTAAAAGAAAAACAAAAAAATCCCCCCCAAAAACCCAAAACACTGGCCCCTAAAATAAGCCCTATGCTTCCCATAGGGCAGGACCTGTGTCCCTCACTCTTAACATACCTACACAAAAGCTTGCCAAAAGTGACAGTCTTGCTAATCCCAGAGATCTGACTGCCCTCTACGTCCTCCCCGTGACCCGCTGACACACTGTAGCACCTCTGCACAGAAATACCAGGGGAGAGGAAATGCAACACGCTGTCACATCATGAAGCTTTAAATATTTGCCCTTGGAGTCACTTCTTCAGCATCCAGTGCCATCTTTCGGTGTCATTTTGGCCAGAGCAGCAGCCTTTCTGCCAAGCAGGGGTGGTCCTAGCAAGGCTGTACAGAGGGAACCAGGGGGTATCCTACTCCCTGTGCTGTGCAATTATTGCTTATTTATAGATAACAGAGTAAAAAGCCCCAAAGCTCAGTGTCTCGCCTCTTCTCCTTCCAGTGCTATTTATATACGTTGCTTTAAGCGAGGCAGGCCATGTGCAGCAGCAAGAATCCCCAGCCCAAAGCTGTCTGTGCCATGGCTGTGCATTGCTGATGCCATTTAAACCCCTGCCCTTTTATCCCATCTGGGTTTTGAACAGGGACTCGGCCCTGGAGGCAACCCTCCCTCTTCCTTCCCCTCCACCCTTGGTGAAACGCAGGGCAGAGCAGCCGAGTCACATGAGTGTCACAGGAGAAAGGATGCTCTTCTGGGCAGAGGGTGGCTGCCGTGATGTGAAAGCTGCCGGGGGAGGTGTCTGGGACACAGAGGTGGCACATCAGCTGCCACCCGGCCACGGACATGACAGCTTGGACACAGGGACTAAGCAAGGACAGGCAACAGCTGTACCTGCTGCTGACTGCAACTGCTCAGCTAGCCAGGATGGGGAGGGATTTATTTCTGTGTTTATGAGGCACGTTATTATCCTATTATCTCTCCTTACTGCCATCTTTGCCACGTCTTGATTTTCTCTCCCTTCCACCTTTCTGATTCCCCTTGGCTTCAAGCAGGGCTGCACAACAGCTCCCACAACTTCTGCTAATAACTCCACACTTGACTTCAGTTAAATGGCATTCCTGGACAAAACGATGGCATTTCAGAGTCCTTTAGGGCCATGGAAACTGTGTGAGATGCGAGAGACCCTGACTCTGACGTTCCTGACACCTGTGAGCATCCCTCAACAGCAGACAAGGCCCAGGCACAGGGGAGCAAAAAGTGTCAGGGACACACAAGAATTATTCATGCATGAAATTAGAAATGCCGTGGGACCCCTTCCTTCCCATAAATAACTCCACATAACCTACCACCACAGGATTCATTGCCCTGTTATAAATAATTCCCTGCTGGAAGAGCAGAGGGCAGCACATCTATATGTCGAGGGTGGGTGACACCCCTTGATTCATGGGGCATCTGAGCAGCAGGCAATGAGATCACCTACACAATGTGAAAAAAGATGGATGGTTTGGTCCCCAGCAACCAGCTCAGCTACTTCTCCATCTACCCTTGATTTTCCATCCCTACTACCTTTCACCTTTGTTGTTGTTGTTACTGAGGGTTGAAGCTACTTGCAACACCTTGAACTCCGGCAAAACCTCCAGAGCTGCAATCTGCAGGGGGGGTGGGGATGGGTGGGATGACAGATCACATCCATGTGGTCTACAACATGGCAACAGTGTAGTTCCACACACATTTGCTACCAGAAACACTGTGACCACAACAGCAGAGGGTCTTAAACTGCCCCAGAAGACAGGAATTCAGAGGTGGCCTCTGCAGCTGGTAAATCCGAGCATGAAATGAGGTACAGCGGGTGAAGGGGTTTTGGACTGCAGGCAACAGCTGGCCTAAACATCTGTCCAAACCCCAAAGCATATTCAGATTCATACTGGTATATGCTCTAATGTGCTGCTGCTGCTAGACCTGGAGCAGCAGCACACACTGCTGGTCCCATAGGGAGGTTTTGCTGCAGCCCAGCTTTACCTTCAGCTGGGGTGGAAAGGTTGGTGGGGCTGCAGTTCAGTGTAAGAACTGACATTCATCAGTGCCTGCTCCATGCTTCCTAATGGAGCTGGTCCATACTCAAGAGCACCCAGTCACTTTATCACATGTATTCCATTTTGGAGTGTCAAAGTCCCCTGGAAAATCCCAAAGATGTTGACAGCTAGCTATAGTTTCTTTTCACTCTAATATTTTTACCAGAGAAGAGAAAAACACATTCTGCAGCAAACAGACTTCAGAAAGTAGACTGGTTTGGTCCTAAACAGCATCTCCTGCTGTCACTGCGGGGAACATAACCCAGCAGGCATTTCTAATCTTCTTAAAACCTTGCTTTAAACCTCACCCTGTTCCTCCGAAACACCAATGTGACAGCTCCTATGCATGCACCTTACTCCTGTAAAGCTTCAAGACAACTCAGCCTGGATGTCTGGATGAACACAAGCTGTTAGTGGCCATACCACATGTCAGCACTTCACAGGCTATGATTTTTCAAACAGGCTTCAGTCCCGTGGGGCCCGGAGCGTCTCCACACGTGACAGCACCAGGGGAGCTCTGCAAAGCCCTGGGAAGTGCTTGACACATCTCAGGAATAGGCTTTTGATGAGACAGCTAGAAATCCCCTGGATGCCACAGACACAGAAAAGACATCCAGCACATTTCAGAGGGTGCTGTATTAACAAGTGCACCAGCAGGACTTCAAAAGCCTTGTACCTGGCTCTTTCTGCTGGCTGTGATGCACCTTGAAAAGCAAAGACTGTAGTAGAGTCAACATGGAACAACTGTTCAAGAAAAGGCTGCAGAAGCAGTTACCCCTGGTTATCAGGGCACGTTTAGCCTGGTCCATCCCTCTGCTCTTTGCTATTGAAAAGAGGGACATGCTACAGAGAAAGGAGAGACAAAAACCACTGATTTAGCGATTGGGGTCTACCTGCTGGGTCATCAGGAGAAAGCAGAGTTTGAGAAACCAGGCATTGTCTGTGGTTTTTGTGTGTCAACAATTGTTATTGATAAGCAAAGAATTAAATGGCTTAAAGGAGAAGATAAAGACTAGAATATGTGATTTTGGCCCAGCATTGTCCTCAGGGCTAACTGGATGGTGAGTCCCAGCCCAATGCAGCTGGCTCAGCAGAATGGACTGGTCTGCACAAATGAACAAAGCCAGAAAAGAGTATTTAAAGTACTTTCAGAGTAGATGTTCCCTCTGCAGCCAAAATCCACAGTAAGCCTTTCAACTGCAGAGTCAGACCTTAAGTAAACTAATGCTTTAGAATTTAGGCTGCTTTTTAGTTACAAGTTTAAGGGAAAATAAATAATTATGCCCTTCTGGCAGCTTTGCTAGCCTGCGTCCTCCCAGCAGCTGCTCCACAAGACTGATGTTACAATTAGCTTCTCAGTTAAATTAGTTTACAGGATAAAATGTGTTGCTGGATGTGTTTTAAGCCAGGTCCTTAAAAGGACATATTTAAGGCTTGGTCTCCATCTTCTGCATCAATCTTTAGCTATATGGCTTTACTGCTTTCAGAAAGGTACTGAATTCACATTACAGCACTTTCCACTTCCAAATACTGAAAAAACGGGAAAATCTACAATTATTGGATGTTTTAGAATTCATTATTTTCTGGCTGACTTTTACTTCATATGCATTACTGTAAAAAGGCACTGAGCAATAATCAGCTAATGACTTCGTTTTAGCTTAGCCATTGGCCAAGCCATAAATCATATGGGGAAAATGGATAGAATTGATCTTATTTTTGCCATCCATCATTACTTGTCTGGTCTAAATTTAGCTAAGGCTCCCTTTAATTCAAGACAACTGCCTGTATCTATACAGGTATTGCACCAAATGCTTCACAGCAAAGGGAGAAACTAGTATTACATTTGCTTAAGGTTAAACAATAAATGCAATTCAGAGCTCTACAAGGACTTCCACAGAGTTTTATGCTGCTGTAATCGAGGTCAACAACCTTTAAGGTGAGTCACCTTCCGTGATGGCCCCTCTTCTGCCAATGACCATAGCAGGAGCCTACACAAGTACTTTTATCCAGGAACAAGGTAGGCAAAATGAACAGCACCCAAGGTGGAGGTGCAAACTTAGGCCATAACAATGCCACGCTAGGACAGAATAACCCATCTATGGGTGCAACCAAGCTATTTAAATCAGACTCAAAAACAAGGCCGAGAAGACCTTCCCCTACTTTAAAACCAGTTCACCTACCTATAGTAAAAAGGAAGGGAATAAAGTCATTCACGTGTTTAAAAAGTGACAGTCAAAAATTCCCAAAACAGGACTAAGTTGCTTACATTACTTTCGGAGGCACAAGGATGACAGAGCTGGGAATAAGTCACCCCCCAACTTCATTTTAAAACATATAATCCCAAAGCACAGGATGCAACTCCCTGAGTGCTGATGCACGTGCTCACTGGTTCTGCAAATACACCCAAATCTATGTCTATAAGGCAGACAAGTGACAGAAAAGGGCAGTGGCACAACATTCAATTGTAAGTCATGTAAAGCATAAATATATATCAGTCAAAATATGCTGCACAGCATGTTTCAGTGGTTCTGAACACAGGGTTTTACTCCCTTAGCACATTCCTGCTGCCCTCAAAAGCCTCTGAATTAGGACTTTACCACCACAGCAGCTGATGATCAGTAATGACAAGTAGCAGTTAGCAATATTTACGGTGCAGAAACACTGACCAGAGAAGTCTTAGACCCCAGGGCAGCTCCTCTGCTTTCCTTCCTGGGACGTACCAGGAACTGATGGACAGGGATTTCACCAAATGCAGCAAGGCAAAGAAAAGCTACCACAATACCCTCCTAAAACTAGTAATAAATTTGCTGCACTCAAAACCTTTCTTTCTGCAGATTACTTAAACTTCACAGGAATCCTATCTTTTTTGCTAACACAACGGATCAAACTTCCCCAACCTTTAACTTTCCATTGTATTAATAATCTACAGGAGCAAAACAGCAGTCACAAGGAGTTGTATTTTCTCTGAAACCACAGTGAAGAATTGATTATTAACATAGAGGGAAACAGGTGGAAAAAGAAAAGCTTCAGGGCACAGAACTACAGTTCTACGAAGTCTGAAGTCAGTTGGTACACAGAATAGTAGTTGGGTTGGAAGGGACCTTAAAGGTCACCTAGTCTAATCCCCCTGCAACAACCACGAATACCTTCAACTACACCAGGTTACTCAGAGCCCTGTCCAGCCTGACTTTGAATGTCTCCAGGGATGGGGCATCTACCACCTCTTTGGGCAACCTGGGCCAGTGCCTCACCGCTGTCACTGTAAAAACTTTCTTCCTTCTATCTAATCTGAATCTACCCTCTTTTAGTTTAAAACCATTACCCCTTGTCCTATTGCAACAGGCCCTGCTAAAAAGTTTGTCCCTATCTTTTTTATAAGCCCCCTTTAAGCACTTTAAAGCCAGAAACACAGCAATCTGTTTGAGCCTCTTGCAAGCAATAAATATTTCTTCCTATTCCTTGCACAGCAGCTTCAAGTGATGTTGCCCTTACACAAGCATACCCTTCCCAGAGCTCAGATGTCCAACAAGGATGCCAACTCTAATGATTTGGGACCAACTCACTCTGTCATATCACAGCATAGGAATAGTCACCACCTGCCACAATGAGTCCCCAAATCCATTGCAATGGACTGGGAAGAGCTCTAGCAGTGATGAGTGAGGATGGCATTGAAGCCCAGCCCACTATCTCTGTCCTCGCCAGCTGCTCACGAAGGGCAATTCTATGGGTGCTTCTCCCATGGACCAACCCTGTCTGACTTGTTAGTATGAGCCCCCCAACAAGTGGGTCAAACCTGTTCCCCTAATACCCGAGTTAGGAGTAGATGACTAAGTAACAAGGGAGCTGAAATAGTAATAAAGCTGGTAAAAAGAATCAGAATGACTCTTCCTCTACACCATAGCAACCAGCCTGTCCTCTTCTGAAGAGCAGGGAAAGGGGCACACAGGACCAGACCCTGAGGCACTTTGCTGTGCTGCTGTGGGGATGAACCTGGCCCATTGATACCTGCAGGCACCTCCTGCTGTTTGCACCTTCCCACACCTCCAACCTGACTCTCAGCAGAGCGACACAGCAGGTGGCGACTCCACTGGTCAGGTACAAACAGCAGATGGTGGTACTGCTGTGTTCCCATCCTGGCTGCAGGAGATGCTCAGCCCTTCCCAAGATGGTGTCTGGGAGTCCTCAGCCCTTCCAAAGCAACCAGGTCATTGTGTTAGCCAGGACTCCCAGGAACACCACTGCAGTGGTCACCCTCTCCTTGAAAACAAACACAGGCTTTTTTCCAGCAGAAGAATCCTGTGAAGGCAACTGACTGCCCTTCAGGTACCACCTCCCCAAGCCATCCTATCGCAGGCTCCCAATGTAAAACAATGCTTTTCTTGTTGCAGCTTTATTTTCCAGATTTTCTGTGAATATTTAACCCCTAAAGGTCTGTTATATTTATACCTGGGACAAACTAAGCCTTGGTATGGGGTTGCTCTGATGTCCCACAGCTGCGTACACTAGCATCCCCCCCACCTGCTCACTCTGCTGGACCCCTACACAGCAAGGAGGGTGAACACTGTGTCAAGACTTCACTTCTTTCTGCCACCTATGTAATGAAAACAAAGGTCTCCTACGAAGTGGCAGTATTGTCTCCTTCCACCCACCAAGACTTCCCGAGGAGTGCGAGCTTCCAACCTTTAACTCTCAGCAAACTGGTGGCAATGCCCCATGTAATGTCAGACCACTGCCACGGCATAGAAGCACACCTTGCTGTTGTTAGAAAACAGCATGTTCCTACATCTCTCTTCCAGTACGTCAAGGCCAACGTGCCTTGAGTGTAATTCTACTGAACTCCACTACTCCAGACTGAAATTAGCACATTTATTTAACGTGGCAGCACAAGAAAATTCTACATCCATAAATACATGAACATCTGTCAGGCTGGGCACAGACAATGGACCTGCTGTGGATGATACATTAACAGAAAATGAAAATTACATGTGTAAATCTCTACATCTCTAAAACTTAGGAAAAAAAAAAAAACAAAACCAAACAACAGCCCTTTGTCACATGTTCAGACTACCATGCCAGACCAGTCTGGCCAAAAAGTCCCTCAAAAGCCTAATCCAGTTATTCCCAGATCTCCTGTGATGACCATCTATCAACATCTTGCAGCCTACATCCCAAATGAGTAGGGTTCCTTTGAACCCCAGCCTCGATACCACTCAATGAGAGCCAGAGATTCGAAAGAGATTTGCAAAATAAATCAAAGTAGGTGACTGTGTTGGGGAGGCATGTGGGAAATGCAGGACAGTCTGCTGAGGGCTTGTGAAAGCAGACATTTTCGTGCCCTGTACCATCAGCCTGTGGCACCTTCATTCACCAAATACTTGCAGAAAGAAGATCAAGAAAGTGGACCAATCAACAAAGGGGAACTATGCCTACAGCAACCAGAGCCAGGAGAGATGCAAATCCACACAAACCTGGGTAGAAATGCAGTATTTTCAGGATCCATGGGACTTTCCCAACTGCAAAGCCAACACTGAAAAGCACTAAATCCCCATACCTGATGATAAGACAGGGCAAAATGAATATAACTTAGAGCAGGTTTGCAGCTGCAACAACCCCTCTTTCTGATGCACCAGTTTTCCATAAAACATCATAAATTCATCTTGCAGGCAGCTAGAGCACACATACAACAAACTCAAGGTTTACTCCATCACTGCATTTCCCATTTATTAGTCCCAAAAATACCAAAAGACCACTTGGACCTGTACTGAAGGATGCCCCTAACTATACGCTAAACTGCCAATGAGAGACGAGGGATATAATCCCATGATTAAGTTAAAGCAAATGCTCTGCTGAATCTTTAAACCAAACTGTCCCAGAATTTAGTCTCAGTGAATGTGGGGAGTTTTTGTCAGGGTTTGTTTTTTTTTTTAAATGTCACTGAAATCCTCTTTAGCTGTTTGAGTTATCCATGAAAAATGTTCCCACTTCTCAAGAATCCTTGCAGATGCTTTGATGCTTTTCAGACTACTCATGGCTCAAAAAAAGCCCCGTAAAGCCTGATGATGGCTTATTCCCAAATGAAAATCGCTGCCCGAGAGGCACAGCTTGATGTTATCCTCTGAACATTTGCAGGTTTTGAAATCACACCAGATGTATATTTTCATAGCCATTAAGTGAATCTAATTGACTTTACAGACAGCAAAAGCTTGAAAAGGTGTTTTACAAATACCCCTTTTAAACAGTTTTGATTTTTAAAAAAAATCTCTCATTAGCATCCCTTTCATACAGTAACTCCGTCTCCCTACCCCCCGCCCCAGCTTGCTTTCTCTCTTTTCTAAAAAATCCCACCACTAATGATGTAATTCCAATAACGATACTTTACCAAGACTCTACTGCTGTTAAGCAGAGTATCTGCCATGCTTTTATTACTCTAACTAACCATCATCCAAAATTGCTTAGCACTTAAAAATGGCAGGTGCTCCAAACCAGGCTATTTTCAAAAGCTCCTCTTTGCAGTTCTACTATTTAACATTATTTTAAATTGAAAGATTGCAGATTTAGGTCTTCCCTGGATTCCCACTAGAAGTGTTACACAGTGTTTCTGATGCTGTTATCTTGTTCCAGGGAGGATGAACAGATCTAGCACCTCCAAAAAAAGAACAAAAAGCCCTGATCTCAGCAAATGAAATGGTTTTTTGCTGTACTCTGACTGTAATAATGATTTTATACATCCTACTAAAACGGGAAGAAAGGATTTTATAGGAAAAATCATAGCGGAGAAGATCAATAGGCTGTGCCCACATCCATCTTGGAGCAATGCAGGTCAGATGCTTTAAAGAAGGTGTAAGAAATTCTGTTGTTGACAGCTCATTTGCCTTAAGGCAAAATGTTCTCTCCCCACCATCACTGACACGTGGGTTTGTGCACTGACGCACTCTGTTTTCAGCTTAGCAGACACAATATCTTCATGCTGCTGGCTCCTATTTATTTTCTCATCTTTGTTATTCTGAGTATTCTACCAACAAAAATAAATACTTGCCCTCACTCTGCAAAATATCTGAACGACAAACCAAGAAGGAGAAAGATGTACTTATAGACTGAAATTAAGCAAAGGGACATACATTTAAAAGGGTAGTAGGAGGAAGAAGATCAGAGAGACACAAAGAGGGACGCCGGGTGCAGGACCACCACTCTTGGGAAATGCCAGAAGTGATGAATGCAGCAAGAACCAGGGCAGACAAACCCATTGGTGAATTCAACACAGGGACAGAGAAGAGAGCCAAGCAGAGTTTAAAGGAGAAAAAAATGCAAATATTTCAATTTGATACAAGAGCTGGAAAAGCGGGATACAGAACTGCTGTGGCAGGGGAAAGAAGAGAGGGCAGGGAAAAATTAAAAAAAAAAAAAATTCAAGGAACCACTCTTGGTTCCCAACAGTAGATGTTATTATGCGATAGCTGTTGAAATGAGTGTTGTATGTGAGGTGCACTGAGGCACCATTCATGGCTGGACAGCTGGTCCATCACCCCCCATTTCAATTAGCAGCGTTAGCACAGAGACCAGGAGCTGCAACTGTAAAAAGCAAATAAACTTGCATCTCTGATACTGGTTTCCAAGTCAGGATTCAAGCACACTGGCAAGAGAGAGTAGGAGCAGCTTGTATAGCAATTACTGGTGGTGGAAGATAAATCTAGGCAAGTAGCTTACTTAAAAATGCAGTTTTGTCAATTCAAAACAATTTACACATTTGTCCTGAATTCACCAAGCACCCTCAGCTGGGAAGAAAAACGCAGTGGAGAGCCAGGCTGGCACCAATCCTGTGCTCATCCTGCTGCTGGCCAACACTCCTACACACATCCCATCCTGGCCAGGGTCACAGGGGATGTCCCAGCTGCTGGGACTTGGGAGATGGACCCCCTCAACACCACCTCTTCAGCTACTACGCCGGTATAAAATGCCTAAATATATCGTTTAAACAGGGCCTGAGATCCAGGTGATTCCAGCACTGGCTCAGTATAGACTTAATAGAGCCATGCAAAAAAAAAAGAGGGACCTGCCTGGCAGGCAACAAACGTTAGTTTTATCATTAATCTACCCTAATCATCATTTTTTAAATACATAGTTGCTTCTTAAGGAAACCTGTAACAGAAACAACAATATTGTTTCAGGCTTGAAAAAGTATTACATTTACCACTAAACACGTATTTTTTGCTTCTTGATAGTGGGAAAAAAAAAAAAAGCACAAACCAGGAAGGGAGTAGTAAATCAGCTTAATTTGGATGAAAACTATCCTCCCTTTTATTTACCAGTTCCTGAACTGAAAAAATAATTTTCTTCTAAAACCTCTGGTTTTCAATTTTGCCACTTGGATAAACCCTAGAAGCAGCGGATGAATTTTAAGTATTAATTGCAAGTTACCACTTCAAGCAGTACACACTAACGTGTGACTAGTGCATTGTATTTTGCTATTAGTGTTTACACTGTTGTAAATCCAATTTTAAATAGCAGTATCTCACATAGCCACTTAAAAATACACCTGTAATACATGTTTCCTTTTACCCAATTTTGCAAAGCCTCCTTTCACTCACAGAAACCCATTTTCAAGCACAAACCCAGCCTGGCACTAAACCACGGGAGTCCCAGGTCCAAATTTTAGAATTATCCTGTAAGAAAAGACATTTCCAATTCTTGAAAGAAACACCTGTCAAACAGTTATAGAGGACAATAAATGATGCCATATATGCTTTCATATATATTTAATTGATTGCTGGGGTCCAACGGGTCAATAGACGACTTAAAAGAATGGCTCAAGGCCATCTGTAATAGATACCACAACTTGTACCTGTCTCTAAACAGACCACTATGAACTAATTTTTGATGCACCCTTAATAAAAGGCATGAGGCTTCTTGCTGATTCTGGTTGGCCTGTAGCAAAAAAATAAACAAAACCCAAAACAAACAAGCAAAACACCGCACCCCCAGAACCTCCTTATTATTTGGTTACAAGTAATAGATTTGTGAATAGAAACCAGGTAAGACATGCTGCTATCTTTGGATTCCCTTTAAGACTGCTTTCATTAGCCACCTGTCAGGAGAAAAAAAAACAATTCCTCAGCTTCCAACTGGGGGGGTGGGGGATAAAAGGGGAAAAAAAAATAAGTTAAAAACATACTTTGAAGCTCCCTGTTTTGCTGATGCAGAAAGCAACAACAAAGGCCCATAACGTCCCTCAGCTCCGTGCAGAAACAGATACTGCCAAAGCCCTCTGCAAAGTCTCTCTTTTTGCTTTAGTCTGGAAGGGAGTAGCATCAAACATGCGATTATTTGTAACAGATCTCCAGCTCTGTGTTACCAAAATAAAAGTGTGTGCTCTGCATTCCTGATAAACAACACCCCCAGCTCCTGGAGCCCACGAGGGGCTTGTGGCTGCTCCAAGGCCCACCAGTGCTCCCATCCTGGATAATTAAATATAACCCCCCTGAATAAAGAAGTAAGCCTACAGGAGGAATATGCAATTTTTATTTTATTTTTTTTTTTCAGAGCAAAATACACTCTGAAATTTGGAAACCTTTTGCGTGGATGGTCATCTTGAAAAAAAATTTTAAAAAATCATGCATTTAGGCCTTTATGCTAAAAACTGCTTTTTCAATATGTTTAGAGGACTTATAATAGAGAGAAATAGTAATACCAACTGATAATTTCTGAAGTACTGGGGCTGCAGGTCACACACACTGGGAGGAACCAACCTGATCACAGACACTCCTGAGTAATCCCAAAAGGCTATATATATTACTAAACATAATACAACAATGGCCTTGGGAATATAATTTTTCAGCTAATGTTCCTACATCCAAAATTCAGCGTCAAAGCTCTGTATTTTTAACACCCTTGCCACTAGTTGGACACCTGACACAGAGCCTAAATTTAGGCTATTATGAAAATCTTAACCTCAAACAGATTTTTGGGTAATTTTTTAAATCTTGACCTAAGAAAGCAAGAGAAGGAAGAAGAGCCACTGAGAACCCTTTATAAGAGTAATTAGCTTGCACTTAAACTTATGGAGAATATTTTGCAGTTCCTTTTAGGTTTGTTCACTGACACAGTCATGGGAAATTACACACAAGCCAGAAAACATCCAGCACCAGAGAAAACATTAAAAAAAAATTACTCCTAGCCAGAAAAACCCCAAACACCTGCCGTTCATGCTCTATTCATGTTCATAAATCCTGGCATGGCTTGTGTTTGACAGTCTTGAGAAGTTAACTGTGCCTAAAAAACTACTAATCTTCAATTTACACAACTTAGTACTTCTTGTATTGAAGATTAATGAACAGCACTTGCATGTACTGGGGTTTTTAAATACCTGAAAGCACAGCTTACATTCGGGAGCATCCTATCCACTCCGTCATGGCTACAATTTTAATACTGCTGCACTGACTGACAGCTGTGGCAATTAGGGACTACCTTTACAGATAATTTTTGAACACATGGATGGAAAAGAAAATAGGTTATTCTGCTCTGCAAAATTTACTATCAAACTTGTTTTCATCTAATTTTGACATGGGACCGTGCCAAAGCTCATGGATCTGAGGTGAGAGTTATTTTTGTCTTGTGGATACACACATTGAGGAATGGGTTTGTGCATATGTTCCTGCTCCAGGAATAAATAAATAGGAGGGGTGGGGGAAGGCTGCAGTGTCTTGCCCATGGGCATGTTTATCCCATTTGTGTGCGTGGCACAGCCCCGAATCCACAGGCTGCTCCATTCATCAAACCATTTCAGCATTCCCAGGAGCCAGCCCTTGGCTGACAGCACTGCTCCTCCACTTGGCACTACCTGAACACCCCAAAAAGCACAAATAACCCTGAAGAATGATGGTTTTGTGGGGCAGAAAGACTCTGCAGGCCACTGAGTGGGTGTTTCAGTCCATTGCTAACGCTGGACAAAGCACACTTCTAATACTTGGAAACATGAGTTGGTTTTTTTCTCCTTTGAACTCTGCTTGGCTCAAGGCAGACACTGGAGATGAGAAATACCAAACCAGGCAGTTCCAGCACCGCCAAGCTGAAGAAACCCCAAAGCAATGCTGGGAATTGGTAAGCATCAGCATCCCTAACCATCCCTTTCACAGGAGGGCTGTCTCAGGAACGCTTTCAGACATAATACTCCCCACTATATTAAGGGTCTCTAATCCTTATCCCATAGGATCTCTCTGATGTGCAGATTGCATCCCTTGAAGCACCCTCATTGAATTGCAGGGAGATGCCAGCACGTGAAACACTCACAGGAAAGACCCTCCTCAGGCTGAGAAGACCTGACCTCAGTTCCCAGCAGGGGTGGGGAACAGAGCTGGGAAATGCTGAGGTGGAGATAAGGACACAGCCTCTCCTCTGGGCTTTCAGGCTCTGAGCCCCACACTGGACTCCCAAGGCCCTATGTGGTGCGTGAGGAGAGGCACACGTGAAAATCCCAACACAGGAGAGCTAGCTCAGGGGTTTGGCAGACACACGAGGTCAGGGAGCTACATAAGCTGGGAAGAAATGCTGAAGATAGGGATGCTTCAGATTCCAGCTGCCTCTCGGGCACCACGAGCGGGGCAGGGCTCTCAGAAAACACATTCCTCCACTGGGAAGCAGCAGCCCTGAGCCCTCTCCCAGCATCAGGTAACTAAGCCCTTTCTTTGCAAAGCAAGGGCTGCTCTATTCTTTCCAAACAATGTTATCAGTGGGCAGTGGAGCTCCTGCTTATCTGGCAGCTTAAGCACTACCCAGAATGTGGATGAACTGGGCTGAGGGCCACCCCTCTGCCCGGGGGGGTCTGTGTGCAGAGAAACATCCACCCACCCACCCTTGACTTGCAAAGGGTCTGCAGAACAACTGCAGCTCCCAGGCTGAGGATCTCCTCCCAAGGTGGCCACGGTATTTACTTTCCCCACAGTCCAGCCCAGTACCCCAAAACTCACTGCTGCTCACCCCACAGGCACCCCCAGGGCTGTGCCTGTGCCGAGTGGGGTTAAGCAGGAACCACACCATTTCAAATCCAGCTTGCAAACACCTGGGTTCAACCCCTCTGGTGTCAGCTCTGTCCCTCTGACATCAAACCCACTGTGAACAGGTACGATCCAAGAGCACAACTAAAATAGTTGCTTGTTAGCCAGACAAACATCTCACTGAAGGTGAGGAACACCTCAAAAAGAACGCAAAGCAAACAGGATCTTGCCTTCTCACAATCCAGCTCTGGCCCCATCTCAACTGGTGTCCTTCTGCAAAAGGATGTGATGACAAAACCTCTGCCCAGAAGGGCAGGACAACCCAGCTTTGGGCTCAGCTGAGGAATGTGCCAACCTTAATGAACCATCCCCCTGTAGCCCCTCTTCCTTAGGGCACGGCTTTGCTCAGTCCCCGAGGGAGGTTGGGATTTGAAGGCAGGCTCTTCATCTGCACCCTCACATGCTAGGGGAGAAAGGACAGGGGGAGAGGGAGGCTCTGCTCACCCCTGGTGGGAGGCAGGAAAACAGAAATGCAGGTCCTCTCCCAGCAGAAGGCAACCAGAGGCACCCTCCTGCCCAAAGCTCAAGAGCCATGGATGTGCAGACACTGCTGGAAACCACAGACCTCAGTGTGGAGTGTTTAATGTGACCTGACACCTCCTGCAGCAACCACTCTGGCTTCATCTGCTGCATGACGCAAGGTAGATGCCCTTAAGACTCCACCAGGTCCTGCAGCCGCAGCTCTCCAGGTTGCCCATGGGTGCTGTCTGTTAGTCCTGCCCTGCTGCACTGGGCATTGCAACGCAGCCACCCAGCTCATCAACAGTGTCCAAAACCACTGGCAAAGGTCATCTCGCACCACTGCGACATGTATGCACACTGTTAAGCAGACCCTGCCAGAACAGCCAGCATCAAGAGATGACACTTCAGACCACTACAGAAAGATGCTAATTCATCAGCCAAAGCCCAGGCTTCCCTCGTTTTGGAGAGCAGCAGTTTTGTATGGGAGGCAAGGAGTCCTGGTTTCCATCAGGGCTCCATCAGAGACCCCAGCCTTGCAAGAATCTCTTTAACACACCAACCACTGCAAAAAATATGTAACGCAACTGACTGGGGCAGAAGCTTGAAGAGATACTGTAAAATTGATTAGTCGTCAAAATCATCAGACCATAAAAGAAGCTCCAGCTGTGCTGCTCTTATTTGCGTAGAGAAATGCTAGAGGCAGGGCTCTATTTAAAATTGATTCCTTCATTTGGTTTTCATTTTTTGTTTACTAGAGCCTAAGTTACTCTGGTTGACAATTAAGCCCATTATCCAATTCCTTTCCTTTCCACCACCTCAGTGCCTTTTTTCATAGCCTATGAAGAAGAAAGAAGTTAAAAAAAAAAAAGGAAAATTCTGATATGTGCTATTTTAAAATGAAAAATGCAAGTTTACAAAGAGCTGTGGTAGGTGTTTGAACCATTCAACCTTCTGTTTTAAGACCCCAGCACAGGACTCCACACAAACAATTCCTTTCAAATCAACAGCAATTTCAAGTCCCCCGACTGCGTACGCACTCAAAGTTAAGTGCTGGCCCAAATGTTCTGCCAGATCCTTGGCGTAAGTGTAAGAAGGCAAGAGAAAACAAAGATTTAAATTTTGGCTAGTGTACTTTGGCAAAATCCTTGTCAGCACATATTTTTCAGTTCATACGAAACCCAGCAGAGGAAATTTAAAACAATAACTAACTTGGAGGCAAGCGGTTCAGAAAAAACTGCAGAAGAAAACCCATAATATGATGTAACTCATGGGACTGTTCAACGCTAATCAAAGCTTACGTGATGGGTAAAGCTGGGGGCTCATGGCATCCAGGCACAGACCGGGACCTTTTGGTTCACTTCTAAAACTGACCCACAACTTTTGCAGATGCTTTGACAAAGCTACCAAGAATGACCTGTTTTCATAGTTAAATGACTCCCTCACTGTAGACGTCTGAGCTAGAGGCTAGTTGCTGTAGGTGCTCTGTACAGTGGTACCCCAATGCCGGGTACCACAGGGTGCCCCCTGCAACAACAGTTTTCCTTGCCTGGGTACCACGATGCCAAGAGCAAAACTTCAGTGAAGCCACAACCCACATCATGATGCAAGACCTTAAAACCAGGCTCCAGTTCTACCTTTGTGTTCATCACCCTAAAAAGCAAGAATTTATAAACCCACCACAGAAATGCTTCCCTATTGTCCATGCTGGAAATTCAAGCAACTAAACAAGGACTCTCCAAAGAAGGAACAAGAAGTTGCCTGGCTGTACTCCCAGCTAAAGCCAGGACAGTGTATATCAGGTTGGGGATTTTTAACCTGTCTAGATGAGCTCTGGTCATCTCCAGCCTCTCTGGACTCCTGTGCCTGGTCATCCTCCCTGTGACCACTTCCTTTCTCAAAGCTTTCACTAACATCTAAGCTGGAGCAATAGGCAGGAGAACAAGCCCTTCTCATTCCCACTGCAATCCTTTCTGCCTGCGTGCTAATTTGTAAACTAGCCGAATAAAACATAAACTTGGGGCTGGAAGTTGTTTTATTGTCATTCTTCTGTCCTTTGGGTGGGATGGGCAGCACTGACAAGGCACATCACTGCATTTCTCCATACAGTCAGACAGACCACACAGTTCAGACAGACACCCTGCCAAGCGCACAAGTCGACGGGCTTTTCCAAGACGGCTGCATTTGTAACTGGTGTCTTACAGGGAAGAAATCCAGCAGCTGTATTTCTGGGGCAAACAGGAGCAAACTGCTGGATTCCTGCCTCGCGCAGCTACACCAAATAGCACACACGGCTTCACAGCACATGGACAGGCATCACTGGTGGTGCCAGTCCCGACCCATGGACGTCTTTCTCCTCCCCAGTCATGACTCCAGCCAACTTGCTCAACACCACTATCATCAGGAACCTTTAGCAAGCAGCAACAATTCCATAAATCTGCTTTTTACAGCATGGCAGAAGCCTAATTGCACATGATTAAATTCTGTCAAAAATTAAAGCCCACACACTTGCTCTAAAACTGAAATCAGCCCTTCTAGGTACCAAACCAAAGCAATGCTAAGGTTCCAAAGACATGTTGGCAACACAGCTGAACCGAATTACATTACTGACCCTACACAAACCGAGGACATTCCTCGCTCTTCCTTTAAGTCCCTTTTCTTTATTTTCTATATATGCCAGTGTTATAACTACAAGCACTGACACCATGCCCTGAATCATGACCATACGAGTCCCAAGTATTCGTGAGCATTCAAACACCTACTAACTCTATTATGATATGTTCTAATTCTTCTGGAGCCCCCTCCTACTTTTTCCAGTGTAATATGCTGCTGAACCTCACTAGAGAGGTTCGGAAATGTTTTCCTATGTTTTATCTTTGTGACACCACCTTTAGCAAAGACTGAGCTTTTTAAATACAAGTCACATGTCACTTAATTTTTACAAAAAACAAGCACTGTAGATGAAACACAACCTGTGTGCAAGACGGTACAAGATCCGCGCGAGACATACACTGTGATAGGAACTGAAATCTAAAGCGAGCACGTTGAAGATATTTGTGGATTTTTATTACTGGAGAAACATAATATTGTAATATTATAAAATGTAATATTGCACATTGGAAGTGAAGGAGATAGAAGCTTATGGCTATGGTACTTCCTATGACTCCTCTGAAAGTGCCCAGGAACAGGTTTGTCACACCTGAGGAACAGCAATGATACAGCGAAAACACGGTCACGCAGAAAAACAACAGCGCAGATAACCCGGAGGAGATGGAAATAGCTCTGGTGGGTTACTGGCATTGCCTTCGCTCTCCCAGCTCACCACTACACGACCACCAGAAGCAAACCTCAAACCCCAAGTCTTCTCCCAGACATCCCCTTGCTCTGGTCCTCAACATGGACCCACACCTACAAAAAGGGAAATAGCACCTTCCCTGCCTGACAAGCTCTGAAGGGACATTTTTCTTCTTTTTAAATAATCACATAAGAGATCTGTTACAGCTTAACAACCAAATATTACTGCTAGGTACTATATTATTAATTACACGCATATATGTAACAAATGGATCACCGCATATTATGTTGAACCCAGGAAGCATCCCTTTACATACCTGATCTGTGCCTCCTCCAAAACACTTGCATTAAGGAAAGTTCTTCTTGAATAGCATTGGGAAAACGGGCGCGATAACTAAAACCGGTTCCTCTAAGCATTTGGGCTAAATGAGCTTTCATGACTCCCTCCCCCAACTCTCAGAGATAATACCAAGCACCAGGCGCAAAGAAATACCAAGCTCAAGAAGTAAGGGCTGGGGTGGATGTAGCCAGCAGCAATTAAGGGCATCATACACCCTCAGTGCTCCTGAGCACCCAGGTCCAGGTGGATGGAGGCTGCCTTGGATGACTAGACATCTTGTGGGGGGGGGGGGGTGGGGGGGGGGGGAGAAAGGAAAAAAAAAACCAAACAACAATAAACCACCCCATAACCCAACCCAAACCAAAACCAGAGATGGCTTTGTGCCTGGTATGGCTAAAGAGATGCATTCTGGTGACTTTTGAGTTTGCTCAGTGCTGCTGAGAGGAGGAAAAGGCGCCAGCAGCAGGGAGCAGCCATGTTCCCCAAGCAGGGCTGGGGGAAGGCTCCCTGTGAGGAATTCATACTCACCTGGCGGTTTCATGTAATATTGCTCAATATCGGACATGTCCGTATGCAGCGCACAATCGAGATAGTGGAGGATAACTTTTCTACTGAAGTAGTACCTCATGCCCATTAGAAAGAAGGGCAAACAGCAGGTCAGCAGGAAGGACTTGGTCACAACAAAGCATATTACTATGGAGATAAGGAAGAGAAATAAACGATACCTGTCAGAAAAGAGAATTTAGTGTTGATTTCGGAATACAAACTCATTATTTAAAATAAAAAAAAAAAAAGAAAAAAAACACAGACAAAAACACATTTGCAGAACACACACAGTTTACGCTCTCGAGATTATCATGTTATGTGACGGTGTCTTATGCCGAGATAACCCAGGAGAAGTTTATGGGGTGCCTGAAAAGACCCGGTGGGGAGGATGCTGCTATGCCATGGAGGTCATACCAACCCCCACGCCCACCCCAGAGAGGGGCTGGTGGGGGGCAGGCACACCCCAGGCCCCACTTTGCTTTCCCTGGCAAGGCCAAAATGCATCCGGGGCGGAAAATCCGGGCTGCAGGCACGCCGGCCGCTCCGCAGCCATGTGTGTGCCACTGCGGCAGTACTATTTCCATCACGGGAAGCACCCACTCCGGGGAAGACACCCTGCCTGATGCCAGGGTGCTGCTGAGACCTTGGGGGGCTCCTGTGGACACCCCCAAGATGGTGGCTCCCCCCAGGCTCCCAGAGCCACCGGCTGAGAACACCCCAGCACCCCAACTGCCTGGGGGGGGCGGGGGGAAGGGTGTCCTCCTCCACCACAGGACCCCCCTACCTGCCTGCACCCGCCAAAGGCACAAGAAACCAGCCCAAAGCTTTCTCCGGGGGGGGGGGGGGGGGGGGGGCACAGTTGCAAGGGGGGCAGTGGGGAGGGACACACATCATTAATAATGTGATCCCTGCTTCTGTACAATTATTTGCAGGGGGTGGGGGCACCTTGCAGGCGCTATTTTGGGCATTTAACTCCGGGAGGTGAGCTCCCATGCCGGAGGGAATACTAAAGTGGGGGGGTCGCTCCACTGGCGGGCCCGACCGTCTCCAAGCAACGCCGGTACGCGGCGCCCCCCCCCCCCCCCCCCCCCCCCCCCCCCCC
>BJBW01010443.1:6487-41198 GCA_004320125.1 Scolopax mira | reverse complement strand
CTCTACCCTCACCCCCGCGCAACCTACGCGGCGACACCCACCCCCGCACCGCTTCCCTCCCTTCAAACCCGCGCAGGGTCGCGCATCCCCCAGACGCTCAAGGCTCCCCCCCCCCAACACCCCCACCCCCCACAATTCCATCCCCACCAGAGCCCGCCTGCCCCCCGCCGCAGCGCTGCGGCTCCGCGGCCGCCCCGCACCGCCGCAGCGCGCCCGGGCCGGCGGGTCCCCGGCTCCTCCCGCCTCTCTGCCCGCTCCGTGAAGACCCACGCGGGGGGGGGTTGGAGGTGATGTGGGAGGCAAAAAAAAAATCCCAATAAAACCCCGCTACCCCCTCCCCCCCCAAAAAAGGAGCAGATACTCACCCGCCAGCAGCCCGTAGAGCAGCTGAGTGAGGGGCTGCTGCTTCAGCCCCCTGAACGCCGTGTTGGGGATCCGCTCCATGATACCCTCGTAAAATATACGGCGCACCACCTCCTGCTCGGAGGGGTGGAATTCGCGGATATAGACATTGTCGCGGCGGGCGTCCTCCTTTGGGGTGCCGAGGGGGGACGGGGGCGAGGAAGGGGAGCCCGCCAAAGAGGGCCACATTTGGGAGGAAGAAACAATGATCGTGTCTTTTTTGGATCCCGGGATTGATTCATGATCTTCTGCCACGATTTTGGTCTCACAAACCATCTTGGGAGACAGACAATGCATGCAACCTGGCCGCGGGGAGGGGGCGGAGGAGAAAAACGGGGAAGGGGGGGGAAGGGGGAGGATTAAAAAAAAAAAAAAAAATTTAAAAAAAAATTTAAAAAAAAGGAGAAGGGGGGAGGGGGAAGGAGCGGGGCGCGGAGCAGGCACGGAGACCCGCCAGGCGGCAGCGGCTGCGCGGGTCGCGGAGCGGCGCGGCCGGGCGGGAGGGGAGAAAGGAGCTCCGCTGCATTTTGGAGAGGCATTTATAGGGCGGGGGGGGCCTGCGGGTCCCCGGGGTCCTAGCGCCCCCCGCATTGGCTGCGCGGGGTCGCCATGTGATCGGGGGGGCGGGACGCCTCCCCCCTCCCCATATCCCTGCACCGCCCCTTGCAAATTACTACGGCGCGTCCCTACGCGGGGCTGCGCGGGGGGCGGCGGCGACCCGGCCTCTTCCTCCCGGGGACTCGCACATCTCTACCCGCACACGCCGCTGCATGGCGGGGGAGGGGGAAAGGTGGGAGAGACGCACAGACACGGACGTATTGATGTATTTCCAGCGAAAGCACTTCACGCCCGGCAGCTTTCTGGAACAGTCGGTGCGGGAAGCTGCGGGGATTGGCGGGGGGGAGGGGGACACACGACACGGCGTGGCTCGTACCGCACCGCGTCCCGGCGGGCTGCGGCGTGGGCTGCTTCGTGGTGAGTCATTCACCGCCGCGGTGCGTCCCTGCGCAGCCCCCGGCGCGGCGGGGCGCGGAGGGGCGGCTGTCCCCGTCCCCTAACCCCCACCCCGGCGGCCACCCCGCGCCGGAACGCGATGTAGCGGGGAGTGTGTGCGGGGGTGTGTGCATCCGCGCTGCCCCAGAGCCCCCCGAACGCCAACATTCCCCCACGCTCCGCATCTCACGCACACCACCACCACCCCCGCAGTCGGTAACTTTTCCTCCCGTGCCCACGCCGGTGCCGGTAGCGCAGCCGGCGCCGCCGCCTCCGCGGGGTGGAGAGAGGAGGCGGGAGGGAAGGTGGTGGGGGGGGAGATGCGCAAGGAGGAGGATGGGCTCTTCCTCTTCGCAGGACCCGAAAAGCTTCGGCCTCTCCCGGTTGGAACCGGCCGGCATCTGCCCGAGGCATGCGCCGTGCGCGGCCGGTGCAGGGACGGGGCGGGGGAGCCGGGGTGCCCGGGACGTCCCCGCTCCTTTCCGCCACCAGCCCCCCCTTTTTGCGAGGTTCATCCCCCGAAACCTTCATCTGTGCCTCCCCTGCCGGGTGACATCCCTGCGGGGTGCAGCTCTGCCTCTCCTGGAAACTTCACCTGTGCATCCCCCCCCCCCCAGCCCCGCAAGCTTCAGCTGTGCCTCCTCCTGCAACACGCACCCCCCTGGAGTTCCCTCTGTGACTTCTCCTGCGAGGTGCACCTGTGCATCCCCCTGCCAGGAGGCACCTGTCCATCCACCGTTCTTTTGAGTGAAATTCTTGCAGTCCCCTACAAGGTGTACCCATGCACCCCCCTACAAGCTTCATCCCTGTCTCCCCCCGGGAGGTGCACACCCCCCCCAACAGTGGGTGCAGCTGTTTTGCTGGTACCCTGCAGGATTTCCTGCCCCAGGAGCTCATGGTCCTCTTTGCTTCAAGCTAAAGCTTGGTTTCACTGTGATGATTTCATTGTGGTTTCATTGCTTCACTTTTCTATGAACAAAATTGTTCAGGAATGAGAGAGGGGCAAGAGGGAAGGATTAGGTAAGGGCTTGGAAACCTTCCCACCCAGAGGAGTGGTGCCAGCACCCCACAGGCTCGCACTGCATCCGGCGTCCCTGGTGTGAAGCTGACCTTCGGGAGGCTGTGGGACCTACTGGTGGTCACAGGCAGCAGGGTTGCCAGCCTCCTCGGAGGCTGGCAGGGCACGGCTTTACTGGCAGCCAGCTCCAGCGCCTGCAGAGTTCCCATTTCTAATGAGCATCTTCTGCAACTGCAGCCAGAGCGAGCCCCAGCTCTTAAAGCCTGTGACTGTCTGCACCAGAGATCAAAATGTAGGATTATAAAAGGTGGCACGGCGCAGGTACGATGGTGGCCTCTCCGCTCAGTTGATTGGGTTGGCAAAAAGAGCAACATCTCCTGCTCAAAAGTGAAGCCCTCCTACAGGAAGGAGATCCCTCCATGGGGAGAGATGAGACATATGGCATCCCTGCATCCCCCCAATCACATCTTGCCTCAGCAAGGATCAGTTGGAACTCCTGCACTCGGGAGATACCTGGCAGCCCCAAATTCACTAATGCAAAGGCAAAGAGGCTGTGGATTGGGGGGGGGGGGGGGGAGGAATATAAATCAGGGCAGTGTTTGCCTTTGAATTCTGAAAGCTTTGGACCAAAGATAGGAGGCTGCTGTATATAATTAAAATAACGCATAGTTTCCATATGCCTGGGTTAAGCAGGCATTTATTTTTGTTTGATCCTCTCTAGTCAGATGCATTGTTTATTTATGAAATAATTAAAGTAATAAAAGCGACTCATTCCTTAAAAAAAACCAACCCACTGCAGTTATGTAACAGCCAAGGGAGCTCTGGATTCCAGTTCCAGGCTATGGACCTGAATATTTGCAGATGAGTTATCTTTAGAAAGGCACTAAATACTTGTTTACTATTTATGCTGCCACATTTGAGCATCTTATGAACAGTAATTAATATCCCCTGTTCTGCCAAGGTGAGATGGTACTGTCATCCTTGGCCACAGCGAGGGGACTGAGGCACAGGGGAACGCAGTGATTTATGCACCATCATGCAGTAACTCCAAGAAGACACAGGCACTGGACCAGATTTTTTGAGTCCTTCCTCGCTGTCTGAATGCCAAACTTTCCCTTTCTTATTGCAAAGCCAAGATTTCTGGCTTTCTCTGTAAAGGGAGGTGAAGGGGAGGCAGTGGAAGTGCTGCTGCAGGGTGGGGAGGAGGGATGGGGAAGGAGCAGGCAGTCGTGACTGACCGAAGCAAATGTCAGTGAAAATCAAGAGCCTTGCCGAAATCAATTGCAAAAGCCAGTCAGGTTTGCAGACGGCAGATTTGGGCCCCTGGAATGAAAAGGATATTGTTAACAGCAGCTTGCTGGCAAGGCAACTGCTCTGCCAGGAGCTTTCAGTCTCTAAGAACGCAGTTGTCATCCCAAGTCACTGAGGATTTTGCTCTTGGGTTTACTCCTGCTCCTCCAGGACCTGAGGGTAAATCTCCCACATGCCATGACCGACCGCTGAACCTCATGGATAGAACTAATTTAATTAAGATGGACAGTTTAGAGTTTGAATTTCATGCCAATGCTCTCAGCAGCTCTCGCTGCTCAGGGTAAAGAAGGAGTTTGTATAGATGTTCCATCATTGGTAAGAGCCAGGAAACCAGTGAGCCTTGGAAATGTCATTATTCATCTTTCCCAAAACTGCAGCTCTCATCTTGGATCAGGGGGAGTCACTCCCCTTTACAGGTGATAGGAAGCACCCAGCAGATGTACAACCGAATTACCGCTTCCCCTCCTGGGGAGCTCACACCCTGCTCTCAGTCCAAATTTTAAGTTTTCTATCCAACACTGGGCTTTGAATAACTCAAAACATTTTCTTCCAACTAGATCTTGCTGTAGCTCTTGAAACAATCAGACCTGTGTGTGTGACTGCAAATGAAGCAAACACCTTGGGATGAGCAGTTACTCTTGCAGAGCATCAGCATTTAAACAGCAGAGATTGCCAAGGCAGGTCCCCTGTAAACCTTCTCAACCCACTGCTCAGTATCTGCTGGGCAAGAAGAGAGGTGCTGCTGGCTCCATCTTCTTCTGCAAAAGTTACAAGAAGCCACAATGCTTTGCTCATCAGGGGCTCTATCAATCAACCTCAGCAATTAACTGGTTGACAGTAAAAACTGCCCCAGGTTATACTAATGCAGCTATTCCAGAACAGCTCATCCCAGCAGGATGAGGCTGTCTGGCAGGGATGGCTCCCACCCTGTCCTTTGCAATGTCTCCATCAGCAAGTCAGGAAGGAAGGTATCCAGGTTTAAAGCTCTTTTTCTCTACCTCCAAGTTCTCCTCCATCTTGGACCTTGGTCATTTCCATGCTTGACCTGAAAAGCCTGGTGTGAGCTGAGCCCCCTCAGCAGACCCTGGCTGTTCGGCCGCAGCAGCCTCCCGCTTTGCTGGGCTGGGAAAAAAAGTAAAAGCCTCTCTGTTGACTGCATATGTGCATATGAATGTGTGGCATTTGCCTAATAAATATCTTCCTAAAGGGGGATTAATTAGCATCCCAAGACCTGCTCTCACTGCACTGCTTCTGACTGCAGCAGCTCTGCAACAGCATCTCTAGGGGTACTTGTTTCACACACAGAGATGTTGCTGGCCCCTTTCCCGATGCACAGACCCCCCCAAGGCTGAGGATTCACAAATCTCTTGCTCAGGAGCCGTCACTGGCAGTGGCCCCCGTGCTGTGTAAGCAGTTGGCAGTAACCACACACACATCCCAGTTTCCCCAGTCCTGCCATACGCTGTGACCCATTGCAGCGGTGATGCAGGCTCCCTTCTGCTGCAGCTGTCTGGGGACCACGAATAATAAGTCACCATGAAACCCAACATGTCAAATTATTTCCAACCTGTAAAACTCCATGAATCGGTAACCAGGGGCCAGAGATGGGATCTGCTGAACGATGTAGACCTCTGGCCAGGTGGACTTCAGCATTGGAGCTGTCTGCCCTCTGCTCCAGGCATAACAAGGGGGGGAAATCAGCCTCTTCAGAAGCATAGAGCTTCCTGACCCAACGTGGACCTCTAAAATAGATCGGATGAATCATGTGCTAAAAGTGCTTGGGTTTGACTATAAAAGGAGTACAGGGTGACTCGCTCAGCTGTGGAGTCTCCCTGGGGGATAGCTGAAGATGAATCTCTTCCTACAACTTTTTTGTGTTGAAAGATTTTTGTGGGTTGTGAATATTATACAAATATTTCCCCAACAGTGTACATACGCACACCTGGCTTTATCCTCTTCCGAACAGGGATTTTGGAACTCACATGCACATTTAATGTACATTAACATCATAAATTCCACTCTAATGGCAGGAACATTGAACTCTGAGCTGTGTTTCAGATGTATCCAATGATTATTTAGAGATTTATCTAGAGCATCACAGTGCAACCATGAGGAACACTTTCAGACAAGGAGAGGTTCTGCACAGATTTAAAACATATTCAGTTAAGGAGTATTATTTTCATCAAGGAGTAGTATTTCCAAGTGCAGTAGCTTGGGGAGACAGCACATCTTTCCTCCTGTTAGTATTATTGCTGCAAGCTTAGATTTAAAAAAAAAATGATGAAAATTTTTGTCAGCTTTTACCAGAAACTTTAATTTAAATTAGGTGCAGGAGACAGCTGTGCCTGCAGAGGAAGGCTCTACGACACAGGAGATGCTGTGTGGGGGCTGTGGTGGGAGTGGGGTGCCATGAAGGAGGGACCAGGGCGACGTGTGGCCTGAGAAAAGCCGAGAGCACGAGAGCTCTTGTGCACGTGGGAATAACGCAGGTGGTGTGAGCCAGGAAATGCTCATTTCTTGGGGTTTTCAGTGCAGGACTTTGCACCTTCTTTGCAAATTAGCAACACGGCTTTGGAAAAATACCTGCCTCCACAGCCAGTTCCTTCTCTTGCTCTAAATAACCTCCAGCCACCCAAATTTTGGCTACTTGCTTGGGTCAGTGAGGTAACACTGCTGCAAAATTTGCTGTATCATGAGCAACTCTGTCAATGTGTATTCATCTTTGCTAGGGAGGAGATGAGAAGAACAGGAGGTTAATGACTGTACTTTTGACCAACAGCTATTTTGCTGGCATTTTTAACAGCCATTATTTTAACTAACGATTGCCAAAATACAGCTGTAGCCTTATGATCTTCTAAGGAGGCTGATGGGACTTGGTTGAGCAGCATCTTATTTACCCCTTTACATGGCAGGAGCTGCAGCCTGACAGCAGGCAGGGGGGTAGGGGGAGGGAAGGAGTTTGAAAAGGACCCAGGAGAGGTAAAAGGAGGAAAACCAGCAAAAAATGGCAGCAGAAAAGAGATGAGGATATTCTGTAGCAAGGAGAGAGAAATTAGATGTCAAACGAACCACAGGTGGAAAAATCAAAAATTATGACTAACGAGTGCACTGGTCTAAGATGATCTCTGCCATCATAAAGCAGGAAAAGATGTGATAATGTTATCTGGAGGTTTTTTTTGGCTACATTTGGGAGCCAGTTCTGCTGCTGAAAAAAGGAAAGTGGCATCTCCAGCTTGGCCTGCAAGGCTGTGCTGTCACTGCTTGCAAGGGCCAATGAGTGCCCCAAACTCCTCCAGCAGCAATGTCCATGTTGCCTTGGGGGAGGCAATATATATCATCCTCTATAAGGGTTGAGCTCATGTCAGATCTGATTTTACACTGTTTTTTCCAGCATTTGATCCAGGCTGGGGTTTTCCTTTCCTTGCATAATGCCTTTGAGCAAGGAGCTGAGGCAAATTTTCAGGTATTTCCAGTTTTGCTGCTCAGTGATGCCTCCAGGCTGCAGGGTGAGGGTCCTGGGTCCCCTTCCAGGAATAAGGCAATGCTTATGGGTGCTCCTGGTGAAGCAAAACATGTCAGAGAGAGGCATCAGCCTGAACCCCCTTCACCATCTGGGGGGCCCTCAAACTCTTAAAATCACACTTCCTGCAGCTGTCTGATACTCAGTTTTCTTCTCCACAGAGATCCAGACATCATTGAGCTTGACATCCTCCTCAGGACTGGTGTGGGCATGGGGAGAGGTGTTGGACACTATCAACTGTGGTCTGCAAAGTGGTTTGGCAGAGCCTGGGACAGGCTCTGAGCTGACCAGAGGCAGGAGCTCTGACATGCTCCCTGCAAAGACCATACTGGGCATATGCTCATGGGAGAATTGATACCTGAGGTTCACAGCTGGGGCAGGAGATTCAGGGTGGAACCACACATCATTGCGTTTCTGAATCAGATGAAGGCCAGTCCTAAGAACTAGTAGTCACTATTGTCGGGTAGACAAAGCTACAGCAGCTTGAGCCCAGAGTCTGCTGTGAAGTCTGCTGTGAAGCCTGCTTTGGTTTTCTTTGTGTGTGCTGTTCCAATATTGCTAGAAACACTGTAAGTGCAGGGCATTTCTTCTTCATAAGCCAGGAATAGTAGTGTTCACATTTTCAGCAAAGCCACCTGCATTTTCTACCACTGCCACTTGAAAAAGCCCATCATTTAATATCTCCTTGCTCTTCCAAGCTGCAATGCTTTGCGAAAACCAGCAATGCTCCTCCTTTCCTAGAGTTGGTCATCCTTTTCCCTACCATCCTTGTGCCTCCTTCCCCCAGCCCAGCCCTGCATCCTTGGGCACTAACAAAATGTCCCATACTTCCTGTTCCTCTCAGTTCTCATGGTGCCTTTGCTGCCGCTTTTCCCTCCCTCCAGAGCAGGCAGCCCACTACAGCACAGCTGAATTTGAGTTATCTTTTGCCCAACTTGAACTGAAAGCTGTTTGGGGGATGTTTTGTGGGTTTGTAACATGGCAGCAGGTTTCCACAGCTTAGTTAATAAAAAGTTGTATTCAGTTTTCACTTGACACCTCGCAAAGCAGACAGCGAGGCTCCGGTGGCTGTTGCTTACTTTAGCTCTGCATTCTGCTCTGTCTTCATGGTGAGGTCCACGACCACCACCACAATGCAATTATAGATAAGGAAAGCTACAGAAATACATCCCAAGTGAGACTTTCTGCACAAAAACATCCAAATAGAAAAGCTTGGGATCTGAGTGTGGATCAGGTAGGAAAAGGCGATGGCAGTACTCAGAAGCAACAACCCCAGCAGCAGATCATAAGCAATAGGTCCTTTTAATTTTCCTTCTGTTTGGAATTGAGGAAATAATTTCACTCCCTAAAGCTTTTTTTTTCTACACCTGATTCTGGGGAACCCATTTTCTGGTTTCTGCTTTGGTTTTTAAAGTGGGACTTTGTGGGAGGTACTTGGTTCCAGAAACTAGAACTTTAAGGAAAACACCAAGTATCGTGAAAGCTGTAATGCAGTGGACTGGCAACAGAGGTACCAGGTGGAGAGAGACACAAGCAAATCTTGTATTTTTAAAGAAGTGTTTTCAAGAAAGTGTGTGTGACTGGAAAGATGACACTGTCGGGGTTACCTGATGGATGCTCTATCTGATAGCTCTGCAGCATTCGCATTGACATAGGTCCTGGTCCAGGAACTTTATCATCTATAGAGAGCAGACACTAGAAACAAAAAGGACAGGTCTGACTTTCCCCTCTGACCAGGGCCACCACACAATAGTGGGTGATGCTGTCATCCTGGGGTGCCATATCTCCTTTAAAATTGAAGTCCTAACAGCTTGTAAAATTTAAAAGATCCAGTGGCATTTTGGTGATGGTGAAGTTGCTATATTCATTCACTGGGAAAATTCACAAAATACACCCCAGCCCAGAGTGATGAGCACAGCCTGGCACCCTACAGCAGCCAGGGCAGGGAGGACAGCATCCTGCAGTTGTGGCTGGATAAAACTGGATAGAAACACAGCCAGTGCAAGCCACCCTTGAGCCACTGCCATTATCTTCCTTCCCCAGTGCCAGCACTGAACTGCCACCTCTGTGTCAGATAACTGCTATGTTGTGCCTGTCTGCTTGTCGAGCTGGAAAAGTGAGGTCCCAGAATGCAAACACTCACACCATCATCCAGTGGCTCACAGGAGTGTGTGAACTCGATTAAAAATAAAGTCAGGGCAACTGAGGCAGCAGGGGCCAGGGAAGCAAGGATGGAGATACAGGCAGGAGGTGCAGGACTGGAACTGCAGGAGCTGGATCACAGCAAGTGTCTTTAGAAAGGAGGAACTTGTGGCACTGGAGAAATGAGCCTTATTGCAAGAATCCCAGCATTGCCCTGCCCTTGAGCCCAGCTAGCCAGGGAAAGGAAGGAGGTTTGCATGTCCTGAAGGTTGACAGCTTCATGCTGGTCCGGCCTGAGGATAAATTCACTCCAAACTTGGGAGAGCTGTAGGCAGCTCCTTGGGAAACAGAGAGAAGGGATCTCCCACTGGTGGAGTTTCAGCCGCAGGAGGTACCTTCTGGGTGGAGAGGAGCCTGGTGAGCCATCCTCCTGATTTTCCTGTATTGCAGTTCGATTTTTGCCCTGCCATGGAGCCAAAGGTGGGTCAAGCCCTGAGGGTGCCCTGTGATGCTCAGATGGGAGTGGAGCTGCCCTGTGGGTGTGAGGCTGTCCTGGGGAGGTGGGTGTCCTGTCCTCCCAAGCAGGATTTACCCTGCACTGTGCAGCACTCTACAGCAAACAGGAGAAAGCAAACGCACACAGACCTCCAGTGGCCCTCCCGAGTACTACAGTGCATAGCCACTGCCATCCTGGGGACTGGAACCTTGCCTGGAGCTCCTCTTCTCCCTGCCACTGCATGTGGGTGGACAAGAGCTCATGTACAAAGTGGAGGGGTCTCGTAGAAAAAGCAAAAAGATATGGTAGAGATCCCTTCCCCTCCCTGCTTCATCAGCCTCAAGCAGAGGCTGTGGCTGAGCTTCAAGTCTTGGGGAGGAGGACAGCAGGCCATCACCCACGCATTGAGGCTGTCCCGTGGCTGTGCTGAGCTGCCTTTCCTGTGCTTGGTGTGACTTTTTGGGCCCAGAGACTGCAGTTTGTGTAGGAGGGTGCTGGTAGCTGCTGGTGTTTGGACATACAGATGAACCCACATGGTCCTAACATGTGTCTGGGACCTGGCATGGGCTCTCAGCTTTGCTGCTTACAGCCCCCAGTGGAGCGTTGCAAGACAGAGTTGGAGTGTAGGTGAGACATGCGGGGATTTCATTTTCCAAACTTGACCATATGATTTCTTACAACAAAGGACCAACCCTCTGAAATGCCCAGTGGAAAACATACTGAAGGGCCAGAAAAGGTCTGGCTTAAGTACTATTACAGTCCATCATTGGGACAAGCATTGTGCATAACCTATACCCCACAGGAAACGGCGTGGTATGGAATATCTGCACCCAGCTTCTTCCCTCCCTCTTTGAGACACACAGAGGCTTTCCTACACCGTCCTCCCTCCTGGTGTTCTCATCCAGACAGGCACAAAGCTTCAGCCGCGTGATCTAACTAAAACCCTTCTAACAACCAGCACTTCACACACTTCTATTGTAAATACCTCTGTAAGAAACGGTTACTCATTTACAAGGTAGTGCTCTACGTGCCAGTCTGCTGCTCCTGGGGGGGGAAAAAACCATAGCAAAATAAATCCCTGGGTTTTGGTGATGATTTCCCAGGTTTAGCAATGACCAGGGAATCAGGTTTGATGTTTTTTTCTTTTGTGATCCCTTTCCACCTTATGGGAAAGCTGTTTCTCCTTAGCATAGTTTCTTAGTCCCAGTTTCCGATATCGCATGGGTTCTTCTGACTGCCCCAGTGTCCGTCACCTTCCTGTCATGCCTTCTGTAAGAGACAGAGCCATCTCAAAATTCAGGACAAATGTTTCAGAGCCCACCTCCCAAGGAGGAATCTTGAAAGGTTTTCTAAGGGAAAAACCAAGATCAGAGGATCTTGGTGAAGATCAGAGGATTTGAGTTCAAGGCTTAGTGTCTAATTTCGGCACATCCGAGTGAGGATAGAAGCCTGGTAAGAAAAACCTCCTTCCTGCTGCCCCTGTCCACCCGCTGGTGCTCCTCAGGGGAATTGCTGCCGACTGCTTCAAAATTCAATTTCTGCACTGGCAGCGGCACGTTGGGCCTGGCAGTAATTGCTTTGCCAGATGACAGGCTGCATGTCACTGCCGGAGCACAGCAGAGCCAGAGCGGCTGGTGTGTGGTGCTGGGATGGTGCCATAAGTCATGGGGCTGCAAGAAGCCCCACGCATTTGGGCCAGCACCCCCTGCACTCAGCTGCACCTCCCTGAGCAGACACCGAGGCTCTCAGCTCAGTGCCTTGCCCAGAAACAGGGTGGTTTTGCTGAGAGCAGAGCCAGAAAGGTTTTGATGAGAGCAGACGGCTGCCTTGAATCAGCAGCACCAAGCCCACCACCTTCCCCATCCCATCTCATCCCAACTTATCCCACACGGTCCCACATCCACCTGCTTCCTGCTGTGTCCCCCTAGCATATACTGGGGTGCCAAACCTAGTGGGAAGGTCTTGGAGGGACCACCAGCTCCCTTGCTGATGCTCACCTGCTGCTGCTCCCTGACTACCCCGTGCTATTTCCAGCACTTCTCCAGAAAATAGCTCACTCCCCGTGATGTGACTGGCTTTCCACAGCGGGGAGCAAACTCAGCAATTTACCAGAGGGATTCTGATTCTTATTTTAGACTCCTATTTTAGCCTTCTTTTTCTTTTTAAATTTTTTAAGTTAATCTCTTTTACAGCTCTGGGAGTGAGGTGCTGCAGCACCACAGAGCCCACAGGAAGAATTACTGGCTTCACAGCCCCACTCCCTGGAAGCCACTTTCCTTATCTTGCCCTTATGTGCTGCTTTTATTTTGAGCAATAAAAGATATTCTGAGCTAAGCAATTGCTGTTTGTTTGTTTCACCTGCAAAATTCACCATCCCTTCAAGAACAGCAGAGAAGGCAAGTTGGCAAATCTGGGCCTTTAGCATGCCTGGTCCAGGGTGGCAGCAGTGATGTTGTTGGTCCTGGGAATGAAGACTGCAGGACCTGGGAATGAAGATCAAAACTGTGGGTTATATCCATTGCTTTGCAATCTGCTGCATCTCCACATCTCTCATTGCAAATGCCCCTTCCCAAGATAACATTTTGCTGTGAGAGCTGCCTTGTATCTGTCATGTGTGGAAACCTGGCCACCAGAAAATCCATGCACAACATCTGCGAGACATCTCAGTTTCAGCAGACAGGAAGAGAGCGGTCATGCGAGTCCCTCTTCAGTTGCTTCAGTACATCAACGTGCTGCTGCAGCCAACCCCGGGCTACATCTGTTATTCCTGCAATGCCAACTATGTATCATCTTGACTCATTTTCTATTAGATCCAGCTGTTCCGGCTGATATGCTATTGACCTTTTCAGCTGGTTCAGCACTTGGCTACCAGGAGGTCATTGGATGCAACTTCAACACAGGCTCAATGATTACATCTATTTTGCTGGGGTGAGGGGGGATTTCATCCACCTGTTTCAAGCAGGAACACCTTGGAAGATCAGCTGGCCCTTGCTGACCAACACGAGGTTATCACCGTGTCTGCAGGCTTTGAGCAGTGTCAATAAATCAGTCTGGCCCTGAAGTTTCAATGAACCATGTAATCTGGAAAGCGCAGCTCAGCAGCTCGTGCCCCAACTCTTGGGAACCACAGATTCATATCACAGCAGGAGCAGGTCCTGATTTCAGCTTTGTTAGGCGGGAGGAGATGCCATAGTGATGCACGTGCTAAAAATACCTACTAAAGATCATGTAGCAGCCCCACTTCTGGAGAAAGCGTGGCCAGGGCTTGGGAAAGGGGAGAGGACAGGAGGGCAGGGCGAGAAACTGAGCAACACACGTAACTGAAGTACAGGAGACGGGAAGCAAAGCAGAGCATAAAATGCCAGGATGCTGTATTTTGCAGAGAGGCTTGTTCTTGTGGACAACGATCTCTCAAAAGCTTTATCTTTTAGTTTTGCCCATCTATTTGCCCATATTCATCCCCTAAAGGAGAATCTCTAATTGAGATGGGGCCAGACTTCCTTCACCAAGTAAGGAATAAGTATTCCCAAACCTTTCCTGGTCAAAGTTAGTCTGTCTTGTCATTAAAAATCTTTGTAGATGGGGAATCTGCAGCTTTCTTCAGTAACTCAATCTCCAGTTTTATTGTCTGGTGTTTAAATCTCCTTTTAGTTACTCCTCATGCATAACCTGACTCACTTTTGCTGGATATTACTCCATTTACCTCTTGTCCTCTTGCCAGGAGCTGAGGGACAACAACTGACCATCTTCTGCTTTACAGCAACCTTTTACATGTTGGAAGACTATTATCATACTGGTTTTGTAGACCAAACAAAGCTAATTCCTTCAACTTTAGCCACAACCTTTTTTTTTTTTTCAGCCATTTGGACTTAATTTAGAGCATAAGGGTTGGCTGCTGTTCTTAGGTTAAGACTGTGAGCACAAAACTCCCTCTCCTCATCATTTCAGTTGTGTCGGCAAAATCATCAAAGGAGATGCAGCTCCATATATTATATGGCCCTTGTTGGTGCTGTTTGTGGCTGCATCATCACAGGGAAGATAAAACATGCCTTCTGCAGGGGTTTTCTAGCTGAGAATCAGCTGAAAAGTCAGAGGTTTGTTTCTTTTCTGCAACCATGGTGGTTTGCAGCTTGTTTCTGCCACGGTTCCCAGTGGCATCGCCACTGACCGATTTCTCTGGGAGGCTTCCCCAGGGGACACACAGCCTGTACCTTCAGATCTGAGCTTCCTTGTGCTTTTGTCTGCTTCTGGTGCCATGGACACAGGAGGAAGTGGAGAAGAATCTGTCCTGCAAGGCTCTTGCTTTGTCTTTTCTCTGTGCAAAAGCCCGCGCAATGCTCCCGGAGCAAGGCAGACCAGGCTGGTTGTCCGTCTTCCTGCATGGACACTCTGTCCATGCTTTGTGCACCCTCATATTGACCCCTCTGTGCTACAGCAGGTCTTTGAGAGATCATAGAACAGAATCATAGAATCCTCTAGGTTGGAAGGGACCTTTAAGATCATCGAGTCCAACCATTAACCTAACACTGCCAAAACCACCACTAAAGCACCTCAACACCATGTTTACCCATCTTTTAAATACCTGCAGGGATGGTGATTCAACCACTTCCTGGGCCAGCCTGTTCCAATGTTTGATAACGCTTTTGGTGTAGAAATTTTTCCTAATGTTTATCCTAAACCTCCCCTAGCACAACTTGAGGGCCTTTCCTCTTGTCCTAAGATGCCATAGGCTTTTAACAATCTTGCCTGGATAGCCTCCTCCTGCATGAAAAAAAGTTATGTATGTGTGGGTAGAAGATGGAAATCTCTCCTTGCATTTTCCCCACAGGATTCCTTTCATCTCTGTAGATTATGTGACTGGTGGGCTATCAAAGAAGGCCAGCTGGGCCAGATGTCCTGCACCTTCTCCTAAAGGGAGGACTAGAGAAAGAGGAAAGCCAAGACAGCATCCAGACAGCACATCCTTATGGTTGGGTCTGCACTGATGCCTCTTTGGGTCCCCAGTGCTGAGGGGAAGTTTTGAAAACCTCTCTTCTGCTTTTGGTAATCCTCTGCTCATTTCAGAGGTCCCAGCCCAGGGTCCATGTCCTGCACAAGGCCTTCCCTCAGTGACTAGTAGAAGGCGTAAGGTTGTTTGTAGGCTGGAGGGACACACTGGGAACAGCATGTTTAGCTGGTTTTGCTATCTCAGTGGGACTGATTGTGGCTGATCTGGCCAGGAGAGAAGTGTGATAGTGAGATGCCAGATGAGTAAGACTAAACAGAGCCATCCTGACTTGCCTCTCCCTTCCAGCAGATCAAACCAAAAAATTACCTCAAGCAAGTCACCCAGGTGAGAGGCAAATGAGAGTCAGTATCTTTGTTTTAAAATGGCACCTGGCCCCAGAGGAAAGGACTCTTTCAAAGGGCCTGACACCCTGGCTCTTTTGTGCCCAACCCTGATGCTCAGAGACTCCCAAGTTTTTTGACCATACTAATAATAATTCTTAGGTTTTTGGTTTTTTTACATCCCTGATGTAAATTGTTGTTGTAAATTCTTGTAAAAATTGTGCTGGGTAAAGGTCCTACAGTTTCCTACAGGGACCTTTCTCTCCTCACCCCGGAGGGCAGATGGCCATTGCAGGGGATGCTCTGAGGTTGCTGATGCTTCTCACCCCGAGGCCACTTTGCAAACATCTGTCTCTCCTCCCAGTGCAGCCTTGGCTTGCTGTGTGTCAGAGAGCAAGCCATCAGCCACTGAAACTTCCTGCCAGAGCTTCAGGGCTGGGGTGATAAGTACTGCAAGAACTTTGGGTGGAATTTAGAGATCTTACATTAAGTGTCGGATTTAATTATGGTGCTTAAGGTCAGGAGAACAATGAGATGCATGCAACAGATCCAACTGCCTCAGCAGTGCGCAGAAGCTCTGTAAGAAGGGGTAAGGACACAGTCATGATCTCACTCCTCCAGTAGTATTCAGGTAAAGATGAAGCTTTAAGCGGATGAGGACAGTGTTGTGTTGTTGCCTAAACAGAGGCAGGTGATGCCATTTCATCACCTGTCTTGTGTCCAGCTGCTCTGCATGGACAGGAATCTACCCCAGGCCCCTGTCAAAACTGCCAGCCCTGTAGAGATGGTCCAGTGGCCATAGAGGACCCTAAAGAGTGCTACGTACCTCTGCATGGGCAGCTGGATGGGCCTGTGCTGGCTCTGTTTTGCAAAACCAGAAGCAGACCCACCCCCTGGTGCAGGTAAGCAATGCCTGGTGGGGACACCTGCATGCAGAGTGCAAGATGTCATTGCTCAAGAAGCTACAGTGGCTTTGACTTATTGACTATTAATACTGCTGTTTGGGTTAAACAGCCAGTTGCACAACTAGACTTGGGGTAGCCCTTGTTTTAAATGTACACACTACAGACTTCTTTGCAAAACAATATCTGGCCCCAAATTGCATGCAGCCAGAGCCGGGCAGAGTGTGGTTTTCTTTCACTGTGAAATTTGTTAGGGTATCCAAAAAAAGAATAATAAATCTGCCATGAGTTGCAATGAAAAACCACAATCAAAGAAGCATTTTTCAAGCTGTAAACCTGAAAGAAAGATTCCAGTGAGCACAACTGAAATATTTCACTTCCATTTCAAGCACGCAGTGACTGCCCGTCACCCGGTTCCAGTTGCAAAACTGTACGTGTTCAGCAATGTCAAGTGTGGTTCAAAAAAATACTTTTCCGAGTTGCAAAATTACTTGAAGCCAACATTTTCCAGCAGAACACATTGTTTTTAGCTCATCTGCTCAATTTTTAATTTTCCCATGAATCTTGTTAGCCCAGCAGCAGTCTAATAAACTCCAAGCTGTAGCTGGGCTCTGCCATTTCTACGAGCACTGGAGGAATAGCTGTGGCATGTAGAATGATTTATGCAAGGTTCACTTGTGTTTCCCAGTTGTGGTTGCAGTTCCCTTGCAGCGCCGATGCTCTCCAGGAATCTCCTTGCTTCTCACCCTACTGCTGGGCTCCCAAGCAGGCTGTCTGGGTCTCCCGTCTGTGCTGCTGTCTCCCAGCCCACCCACGCCGTATCAACCTGTCACTGCCACCAGCATGGAGAACAGGGAGCCAGGAGTGGATCTAAGAAGTGTGTGTGCCAGCCCACCTACCTGCCCGGCAGCATTGGGCCAGCACCTCCATCAGTGAAAGGAGGAGAAATCAGAGGCAGACACCAAAGACTGGGGGAAGTGGAAGCAAAGAGGGGTCTGGAGCTAGTGACACTTGCCAGTTGATTTCTGAAAGGCACATAGAGGGAGTATTTCACCTCTGTGTATTAGGAAATATGTGGTCGGGGAACGAGACAGAGACACTCATTTTGTTATTAGGGCATCTGAAAGGATCATGGGTTTCTGATGAGCTCTGAGACATGCAGAGCTTCTCCTGAGCTCGAGATGTGAAGTCTAGCATGAGATGAAATCAGTTCCTGGGATGAGATAGTATTTAGCACGATTGAACAGGGAACTGTTCTGGGACAGAACTGGGAGAGAGGCTGCTCGTGGCAGTCAGTCCTGCCAAGACCTAGAGCCTGGGGGAGAGTCCCCAGTGTGGAGTCCCTCAGGGTGGAGAGGCACAGTGACTGAGCCGAGGTGGCTGGGGAGCAGTGATTCCAAACAGATCCCTACAAGGGGAGAAACAAAGGTATTCTGGCTGTTCCTTTAACCTCTAATTGCCATTGGGGGCATAATCAATGGTTCGAGTTATGCTACTTGTGGGGAGTTATCACCCTGAAGAATAAAAAGCAAGTGAAGCTAAGGCCCCAGCAGTACTTTTAAGTTCCTTCTTAGTGCTAAACTCTTTGGGGATGTCAAATTCCCCAGACTATTTGCATGCACTGCATCTGTAAAGCACGTAAAACAGCAGAGCCTTGCTTCTCCCCTGAGGTTTCTCCAACTGCAGCAGGAACATGTAGTTGTGGTGTGGCCTCATGTGAACTGGCACTTCTGTGGACTCTTCTCCAACACATCAGTAGCTGTCTTCTGCAGGGTCTCTAGTTTGCCTGCATTTTTCCCCAAGGCTTGGTGAGCAGGGGCAGCTTTGGACAAGGTCATCTGCAAAGCTCCCCATCATTTTCCATGCTGGACAGGTGATTGGGTGATGGCCTCAAGGGTTAACATCCACCCCAGCTGTGGCTCCCAAGAGGGCCCAGGCACCCCACCAGGAGGTAATGCTGGTTGAATGCTGCTGGCAAAGACTTCAAACCCCTCAGCTAATTTCAGATGTTCCGCTTGTGACACATTCCCATCTGGGACAGAGTTCTTCCCTGGAACCAGGAAAGGAAGGGACTGTTTATTGAGATAATATTGTCAAGAGTGGCCTTTAGTTTCAGCACATCTATCTATCTGAAAGCCCCAGTTGAGGTGGTTTCCTTTATGTGATGCTTTTCCTCTAAGGACCTCCAAGAGTGCTGCAGAAGAGGTTGTTGCAAAACCCTGAGGACAAAATGTGGGATGACCACTCCCTTTCCAGGAGCTTGAGAGAATACAAAGTGCAGAATATTAAAATCAGTGAGAAAACTTTGGGCAAAGTCATGCTTATTTTCAATGCTCTGAGCAAGACAAAAGATTTCTCCACATTGGCGAAGTTGCATATAACTTTTTATCTACGCTAAAAAGAGCTATATCTGTAGCAGATACAACCTTTTCTTTAAGCTAGTTAAGAGATTTTTAGCTGGACTGGACTTTGGACCCAAAATGTCAGGGACAGAGCACCCTGCTGGGCTGCAAGGCTCAGGTAACAAAACAGGACTGCTTGTCTCCAACCAGAGATGCCATTTATTTTAGTGGTCCCTGATTTGGGAGCTGCCAGGAAGCTCCAAAACAGGAGGATGCCCACCCAGGCCCAGTTCGGTGCTCCCTCATGGAGCATCTCTTTTACTACTGTAGAAGACCAAACATGGAAACCTATCTCTTCAGGGAGGCTGGATTTCCCCATGTCTGGCCAGGGCAGTGAAAGCAACACTATCTCCCTGACAGGAGTGGAGACTTTTTATCAGCGAGGGGTTTCCCCAGAGGATGGTGCTGACAGATGCAGCAATGAGATCATGGAAGACAGAGTAGCGTCAGATGATGGGATCCGAGTCTCTGTGTTTAACCCAGACCCTGTACCTTTTAACACACTGGGTCTGTGACAACACGAGATACCTGTGGCCTGGTGACAATACTTGGTGAGGCTGATACAGCGTCTTCTAGCCCTTGCCGTGGTCTGTTACCCACCTTCTGCAGTAGCAGACATTGCAATGACAAGGCTGCTAGATGATATTTAGGAAGTTTCAGACAGTAATTGCTCCCTCTTCATTGTCAGCTGTGCAGTCAAATGTTATTCTTGGCTGCCTCGTTCCCTGTGGAAAGCAGTATCTGGTGGTAAGGATATCACCATCAAGGCCACGCTTCTTCTGGGGAAGCTTATGGGGAGATGCCTTAATTCCCTTGCTTTTTCTCTCTGTATTCAGTAAATGTATCATCACCATACCAGCTCTGACAGCAACCCTGAGAGTTGGGCATCATGTCCTCCCTATTCCAGTATCATCTACATGGGACTTTGTAAAACTCATGCTTGGGGCACCTCTCTTCCTCCACAGCATTTAAAAGGGCCTCAGATCTACATGAATAAACTTGATTATTTTCAGCTCCCTCAAATGAACAATGCCACATACTTCCAGACTGTGCTATAGGTTTTTCTCGTAGCTCAGGGGACAATTGAAGATCAGGTCCCTACTGCACTTAAGGAACATGAGGAGACCCTCAGCATCACTGCTGATGATCTGAGTGGAACAACAGAAAGGGAACACGGCGTCTCTGCTGAAGCCAGTGAATCCAGGCACCAAAAATACAGTAACATCCACAACAACGTAGCGAGATTCTGGCACAGATGGAAATCTCCTCAGTCCTCTATTTTGTCCTGACACTGTCTGCTCATTATGGTTGCAAAAGCCTGCAGGAGCACAGGGACATGCCCTCCACACCCTTCATGCTGGGGTCATGCAGCAGCTGATGTTACTGCCACAACCAAGGATCCCCTGTGGCTTCCCAGGAGCTTCCATCTGACTGCTCCAGTGCTACAGCGCAGATGTTCCCGTGCACAGTGGATATGTCAAGATTTCTGGGCATCTGCTTACCCGGTAAGAGCAGCTGCCCCAGTCAGGCTGCCTGACATCCATAAATTAGGGACAAATGTGCTACAATCTACAAATACCACCAAAGCGGAGACAGAGAGCATGTCCCCAGAAACTCTGAGAGCTGGCTGCCCTTCCCTTGTTGCTGATGTTTTGTGAACGTGTGGCAAGTGCTTTCTGTCACTTACAAATCCACCTCAGCTTAACAGACCCATCACAGAAAGTGGACATTTTCCCTGTAGTTTATAAATGTATGTGGGATGTGAGCTGCGTGGGTTCACAAGTTTGGCTCAAATGTTGGCATCATGGCTGTGAAGGGCAGGGAGCAGAGGGGATGGGGAGAGAAACCAAGGATAGGGAAGAAGAGGTGTTTCTAAAAGAGGAGTAGAAAGCCAGAAAAAGAAAATTTAAAAATGGGGAGAAATTAATGAGGGAGGAAGAAAGAGCAGGGATATGAAAGAGGGAAATTTGGAAAAGCAGGGAATCAGGGAATATGTTTATGGCACAATGGGTCCTTGCTCACTCCAACCTAACATTCAGCCGGTTTCCTTAGAACTCATTGAGAGAAAACCAACATTTTTCTAACTAACTACAAACCACGTATATGCAAATAAAACCCACAGCAAACTAAATCACCTTGAGAAGAAACACAGGAGATTAAATTACAAGGTAAGGGGGTTGAGATACTTTCAGAGTAACGAAAGTTTTGTCAGGAGACAATTTCTCCAGAGATGATGGCCCTGTCAAACTTTCTCATTCCCCTTCTCCATGAACCAATCTCATCATTGCTTTGCCAAAAAGGCTATGCTCTTTATTTCGGCCATTTGGAGGTTTCCATCATTGAGAAGGTTTGGAAAGGACTGTGGGACCTACTTCTGACCATGCATTAAAAACTGCATTTGTTTGCTGCTTTCAGCACGGGAACACCATGCCTCAGTTTCTTTGGACCCACAACTCACAACACTAACACTACTAACACTAAGTTCTACTAACATGATCAGGGACCTCCTGCACTTCTAGAAAGGGAAACTGAAGTAGCTGGGCTTGTTTAGTCTGGCAAACAGGAGAAATTGAGCAGTTGCCTACAACTTCTTGATAGGCAATGATAAACGTGATGGAGCCACTCTTCTCAGGAGCAGGGCAGTGTAAGAGATAGAAGTGGCCATAGTCTTATGGAAGGGAGAGCAGCGAAAACATAATTTCACAAGGAATGTAGCAAAGCACTGGAACAGGTTGAACTGAGGCTACTCAGAGATTTTCAAAATTTGGCTAGCAAAGACATATCTGACCTAATGGTAGTAGTCCAGTTTTGTGCACAAGATTGCTTAAGAGGAGGCCTCCAGAGGTCCTTTCCAGCCACTGTGTCTATGATTCTGGGGCTATTTCCCCTAAATTTCAGCATTCATGCTAGAAAATTTGTTTGATTCTGTCTTGCTATGCAAAGTGCTTAAAATTATGTTGCTTGCTCTTAGCAAACTGCAGCATTTTATTATTTCAGCTACTCAAACTCTCTTGCTTTGATTATTGTCCTTTTACAAAGGTGTCTTTAAATTGTAGCAGGTAGGATTTCTGGTAGGTTATTCATGGAATCATGGAATTGTCAGAGTTGGGAGGGACCTCTAGAGATCATCTAGTCCAACTCCTCTGCTAAAGCAGGATTGCCCAGAGCACATCACTCAGGACTGCATCCAGGTGGGTCTTGAAGATCTCCAGAGAAGAGGACTCCATGACCTCCCTGGGCAGCCTGTTCCAGGGCTCTGTCACCCTCACTGTAAAGAAGCTTTTCCTCATATTTGAATGGAACTTCCCATGTTCCAGCTTGAGCCCATTGCACCTTGCCCTGTCACTGGAAACCACTGAGAAGAGTCCAGCTCCAACATCCTTCTATCCACCTTTTAGATACACACAAACATAAATAAGGTCTCTCCTCAGCCTTCGCTTGTCCAGGCTAAAGAGTCCCAGATCCTTGAGCCTTTCCTCGTAAGGGAGGTGCTCCAATCCCTTAATCATCTTGGTTGCCTTACACTGGACTCTCTCCAGTAGTTCCCTGTCCCTTTTGAACTGGGGGGCCCAGAACTGGATGCACTATTCCAGTTGTGGCCTCACCGGTGTAGAGTAGAGAGGGAGAATGACCTCCTTCAACTTATTGGCCACACTCTTCCTGTGCAGCCCAGGATCCCATTGGCCCTCTTGGCAACAAGGGCACACTGCTGGTGCATGGAAAGTGTGCTATCTACCAGGACTCCCAGATCCTTCTCCTCAGTAGTACTTCCCAGAAGATCCATCCCTAACCTGTATTGATGCCTGGGGTTCTTTGTCCCCAGGTGCAGGATCCTACATTTGTCCTTGTTGAACCTCATTATGTTCTTCTCTGCCCAGCTCTCCAGCCTGAATCTGTTATTGAATCTCACCCACCTTTAGCATGTTACTAGAAAACATTTTTAATTGTCAAAGCTCTCCAACTTACGTATTTTGGAGACAGTTAAGAGAACAAATTGGATCTCAGGTTGAGTATTAAGCAGTTGGGCTATTGGGTGGAGTATTTTATTTTAATTTAAGGGTTGTTTTCCTTTTGTTAATAAAATATTCAGCCTTTAATACCACATAGTTAAACAACAGTTGGAGAGCCAAATGACTGGTGGTTCCAATTCTGCAAGAGCATTAGGAAACCCATAACATTTATCGGGTGCTGAAAGCTAACACATGATGTGTTAAATCTGTGATTTAAAATGAGCTTGATATATAAACCCTGAGACACCAGATCATCAAGGTTGGATAAAGTTTCTCTGTAATGCACTTAAGAAAGCTAAATTAAAACAGTTGAGGTCAGTGAGTTTAATAAAAATTATTTCATACTAAAGCAATTTGCTTCTGACTCATAACAGTCTTCTCCTTTTGTTAGTCCCAAAATTAAATAGAGGAAAAGCTGTGTTTTTACGGAACAGAACAGCAGGTCGTTTTCCTTTGGATGCTCTCGAGCTGAGCTGAGCAAAATCTGATTTACTCAGATTTAAGTCTAAGTCATATGCTTCCTGCAGGAATCCCTCAGCAGTATTCTATTTTTTCAGGTGCAGAAAATATTTTTTTAAATTTTATTTTATGTGATTATTCACTCTGCTGACATTTAAGGAAATGATGTCCAGTTTCCCCATTGTGTATAAAACCTTTCCCTTTCCAGCAAATGTTACCTATTTTTTCCCTAATCTTCCACTGGCCAGGGTCATACTGTGCAGCACTGCATTACACCAGGTTTCATACCTTTTTGGTCAATATTTTTTGGCTGCAAGAAGGTTGGGAATGCAATTGAATTGCTGATGTTTGTAATTTTCTCCTTCAGATTAACACATTTGATTCCGTACAACTTGTTTTTATGACCATCAGAAAACTTCCTGGAGAAAGTCCTACCAAAAATACAGGTATTTTGCAAACTTGACAAACTGAGGGTATCCCCTGGTCAGCTGCAGTATTTCAGAAAGGCAAGTCAGCTGGAACACTAATATAACTAAGTGCCAGAATTTAATGAAAAGCTGTCAAACCTCAGCGTGAAGAGGTGAAGAAAGGAGAGGTCATGTTGCAGAGGGCACTTTCCTGTGCTTTGGTGATAACACTTTGCTCTTCTCCAGGGTCTCCTCCTGTCATGAACAGTGACGTTCATTTGAACACTCTCTCCTCTTTTTCAAACAAACTGTGATTATATTAGATGTTGTTGTCAGGTTTGTTGTTTTGGCAACTTTTAATGGTATTTACACAACATCACTGTTGCTTTGACTCCTGAACAAGAGCTTTGGGATCAAACCAACGTCCTCAGCGAGCCCTTGGCTCTTGCCCAGGAGACACATTTATGATGTTTGCTTCCTAAGGAGGCAAAATGGTTAAATAAGCCAGCCCCAAGCTGGCTGGTTTTCTAATCATTGCCTGAAGGGTTAAAGCTTTTGTAATGTGGCTGCTTCTGTAGAAGTAACTGTATTTGTACAACTGTCCTATATCCTGGTTGAAGGTGTGCCTCTGTAACCTGCTTGTTTAGGAGCTGGGAATTTTCTTGGAAGTGGCATTTCTCAGACTCTATGTATGAAAGTTACCTCCAGAGTCTTTTGATGCCCCTGAGGATTACAGGTAGTGATTGAAATATGCTATTATCTTCTTCCTTACATTTTTCACTGCTTCTGAGAATTATGAGATTTCTTGTGAGAGGCAGAGATTTCAGTCCATGCTCTGCCACTCCTGCTCTATTCATTGTATGGTGACTGTGCTACAGAAAACAAAACTGAATATTTATCTATGCCTGAAGTATACTTTGTATATGATAAATATATGTATATATTCCAGTCAGGGGTAGATACATTTTTTTTAAAAAACACCAATGGCAAAATTCCATTGCCTGCCCTAAGAACTCAGAGAGTTCCTGTCCAGATGTACTTATGTTTGCTGTATTTTCTTACATAATATGTATGTATGACTGAGAATGTATGACTGAGCCCCCAGGAGCATGGATGCAGGATACAAGTACAGAAAAGAGTCAGGACTGCAGGGAGAGAAAGAAATGGTCGTGGTTCTCACAAGTAAAGGGAGATGTACCAGGATTCACTTACTGCTTGTACTCTCTTCTGTCTGTCATTTTCACGCTGATAACAAAATCAAGTGAAAACAGAAGTCCAGCCATGATGGTATTAATACAGGCAAAATTACAGGTAAAAAGGCAACAACGACGGAGACATTCTAACATGGTGAAACAGAGCTCAGGAGGGGGTTCAGTATGATTATGTGAAATTACAAAGGCTGGTCACTGCAAACAGAAGTTTCTGAGCAGAGGGAAGGACCTGGTTTTTGCCAGCCCTACCCGGTCATCTGCTGAGGTTGAAGTGGGAAGTGCCTGGCAGCACCCAGAAACTCCTTGCCCTAACTTTTTGCGGTGGGATTTGGAGGTGCAATAAGTAATTTAGGAAGAAACTTTTGCTGCAGCTAAATAGATATGTGCTTGCTATAGCTTCAGCTACAATAAGTATGTGCTTGCTACATAGTTGTAAAATGGACAGTGTTAGATAATCTAATATCAGACAGAAGCAACAGCGGAAAGTACCAAACCGCTGCAAAACAAAGGATGGTGTGGTTTGCTAAGAAAACTGCAGAGGTGTCAGTCATGTAAAGAATGGAAAACCCATGAGAAGAACATGGTGATGAAGACTTCAAGTCTTCCTCTAACAATGACCAGGAAGACCCGTGAGGAAGAATAGCGCCTGCACCGCTAGGAGGGGGGAGGCATGTTTGGGGGTGGGTTACGTTATGAGACTCATTGACTATGTAAAACATTTTATGGGAAAAACCATGAATATGCATGAATAATAGGGGATAAAAGCAAGCATATGTAAGAAAAGAGTTAAGCCACAGGAGGAGAAATCCCCTGTGTAGCTTCCAGCGCTGTAAATAAATGTTCTCTGCTCCACACAATTTGTCCCTGACTAAAATTTGATACAGTGAGTGTGTTTCTCACAGAGGGAAAGCACAATGCCAGTTAAGTGCCAAGCATTGCTGAGTCCTGTATTAAAGGGTATGCAAGGAAAACAGAGTTGGAAGGGACCTCTGGAGGCCTTCTACCTAACTTCATGCTGCAAGCTGTCTACTGCCAACTCCGGATGTTGAGACAACCCACATGCCCACTTCCACCTGTCTATCCAGCATGGCCCAGATCTCCCATAGCACCCCTGTTCTACCTGCATGCATAGCCATGCCATAATGCACATAACCACATACTTGTGGCCATATTAAATGACACCAGGCCCACATGCAAGCAACTGAATTGTGCCTGTCAGACTGGACACACAATTGGTGTGACAGGACACGTCTGTTCCTGAGGTTGACGTCTGGAGCCATCACTTCAGAGTTTGATATAAAGACCCAGAGACCAAAATAAGTCCATGAGCTAAATACAAACTTGAGTGGCCTTTCCCTGCTCCCTCCCAAAATGTGAGGAATTATCAAACAGCCAGACCTAAGAAAAGCAGGTTAATACAATCTACACATCACTCCTGCAACTGGGAGCCATTTATCCAAGAAAACACAAAAAAGATGACAGATGTGCCAACTAGAATGCTTCCCCCTGAGCGATAATCTTCCTTCTGCCATGTTCTCACTTTTTGGCTTGAAGTACTTGAAAGGGTTAATGAAACCATGGACCTCGGAGGACTCTGCCTGCTCTCAAAAGGCTTTTGATAAAGTCCTGCACAAGAGACTATTGAGAAACTTGGCAATCCAGGGGTGAAAGGTAAAGTCCTGTCATGGATCAAAAACTGGAAAAGAGATAAGGAGCAAAAAGTAGGAACAAATGGCCAATTCTTAGTATGGAAAGAGATTAATTGTGGGTAGCTGCAAAGGCAGGATTGCAGACTGGTGCCGTGTTTACTTAGTGCCGGCCAGCCACAAGGTAAAATGCACCACTGGTTTAAAATATTCAGGATAGCCAAGACTAGAGAGATTTAATACAAACCCAAGGAAAATCTAACTTAAGAGTCCATTTCTGCCTGGGATTAGTATCACTCAGCATGTTTTAAGAGAGTAAAAAGGCAGGTTGGTGTGAGAAGCGGAGACTTGACAGAGACAGGCAAGTACAGGCTAATGCTGAGAAGACAGAACAAACACTTACTATCCCATTGTCATGGGCAATATAATTAATGCACCAGATTTCAAAAGCCAAAAAAAAAGTGAAAACAGGAAAGAGAAAGTCCCAAGGGCATTGCACATGGAATTACACCACCACCCACATAACCTGATGCACACTCATGGGTAGGAGTGAGGCAAGATGGAAACCTTTAAGTGAATACGATCAGCCTACACAGTTGTACATAAATTGCAAGAGCTCTCCTGCTCCCTGCTACAAGAATAATCACTGACTGGACTCAGAAGAGGTACTAATACAGTTATGGTTTCCTTCTGGAAATCTCTCTCATTGGAGAAAAGTTTTGTAGAGGTAGTTGCTTTTTCTGATACTGGATAAAAATGGCAGCAAATGCAATTTTACTTCCTGCACAGGGGTTTAAGAACACCTTATCTATATTAGCAACTAAAATGTCATGGTTGCCCTCATATCACACCTAACAAATATTATTGTCTCCATTCGATATGGAGCATCATTGCAGTATAGAGTCAGTTGCATTACTACAGTCAGTATTGACCTTGGAGGTAAGTTACTTTACTTAAACATATTTATTTGGTGTGGAAAGACACATCCACAAGTGGCTCTCTCTTCCACCTCTCAGCAGAGGAGGTCTTGGTGAATACTTGAGTCTAACTTTATCTTCCAAAAGGTCAGAGCCCTTTTGTTGGGTTCCCCATCTACTGACTAATGCCAGAGACGCAAATAATCCCCCAAACTCCTGACTCCCACTGTTATATTAAAGTACAAGAGTCCATAAGTGTCCTTGAAGATGCCAAGTAGAGCTTGTTCTTTGTGCAAATTCTTGAAATGTCTTGGCCAGGTAAGAAAACATAATTTTGAGTACAAAACCACCCTTGGCAGAATGGAAAAAAATGTGGAAATGAATATGTTCTGGTTAAAGCCATCAAATATAAAGGGAAAATAAATAGTCAGGAGCTGTTGTGATGAAAGGTGACTATATTTCATCTACATACGATCTCTTTAGGATTCAACATCACACAATGCTGTCTCAGGAGTAAGTGGCATTTCTTCTGGCTTTCTCTCAATTTTGTTTCTCCTCACCTGTGATTCTTTTGAAAGGGTATACAGAAAGGGAATAGAGCAAAATGGACACAGCAATCAAAAAACAGATTGTGTCTTTCCTACAGAGGGCTCATCTCTGGCTGCCACAAAATTGTTTGGAAAGATCATGGATTCCCTTGATGACAACATTGCAAGTTAATTAGGTGCACAAAGTCAGATAATTAGGTAAATGCAAAGAGGCAAAAATTGAGAGCTTCCCTGATCTAAGAACTCTCAGACAAATTGGTGGCCTATTGGATCAGATGGATTTCCTTGTGATTAAAGTCTTCCAGCAGTTTGTATTAAGCAACCTGCAGAAATTTGATAAATAGCAATGATACTTATTCATGTAGCATCAATGTGGTATTCTGAAGATTGATCAGATATTATCAGAGGACCTGGGATTGCTTTCTGACACATACATCAGGAACCTTCCTGTCATTCCTCTATCACAAGGGAATGGTGAAAATGTACTCTGCAAATGGCTGAGAATTGCCCTGAAGGGGAGAGATGAATTATTTAGTTTGGGTACAACTAACCACCAGAGGTTTCACTTTATCATCAACATCAGCGAGAGGAGTTTTTCTTAAACACAATCTCTCTCTGCTCTCTTTGAGGTCAACTGGAAAACTATTGAATTAAAGGAGAACGAAGTTACGCCAGAACCTAAGGCTGCCGATCATGTCCTCTTCTTCTCCCACCTTCATCCACTCTCCAACATGTTCATATAAAATAGCTGAATAATTACACCCTGGGGGCTGTGTGGGCACTCTGGTGAGCAGGATCGGCATGCACAGAACAGACTGGTGAATTGGATCATACAAAGTTGGGGCGTGCAAGTAATACCATGCACCCTGCACTACCACCAAGCACCTGGGCTTTCAGAGCTGCCATAGATTAGCACAATTGCTGTCTGCCCTGCCTCTTCCCAAAAGAAGCACTCTAGGTCTGTGGAGGATGTGTGCCCCCATGACTGCAGTGCCTGGGCTAGCATGATTTATCTGACCTGCTTTGTAGCTGCTTTGGGCCAGGGCAGGCAGCTGCACCTTTGGCCACCCAGGAGGTCTCTGTGTGACGTGGAATCACCCAGAGCTGGATGCCAGTGGTGAAGGTGGAGTCCTGCTAGCGGCACAACATGAGCATCCCTGGATATGCTGCCAAACACATGGTCCTTCTACTCCAGCCTGTGGCAGGTCTACCTGCTTGGACTCTGTCCCAGCTTACCATGTCATTTGCTCAGCATGGGACCACTCAGGGTGGTTCATTAGATGCAAACAGGTGATTTTTTAAAAATATGATAAACAGCAAACTTTGTCGTTACAGATCCTTTTAGGGATCAGCAAGAGCAGAGCTGCCACATGAAGGGCAGAGAGCAACCACAGCGCAGGCAGGGACATCACTCACCAGGACAAGGCTGGCAAGAGAGAGAGATCCCATTGACAGCTCAATGATCATCGGACATGGCAAGGTGATGAGCTAGGTCTGAGGTCCTCCCAGGAATAATTATTGTTATAGTAATTATGCTTCATTAAAGCAGGAAAAAATTATATGATTAGGAAAAGCACTTATTTACAATTCTAAAGGTTACATTTTACTTCCAAACAACACTCATAATAACTTCTAAAATGTCAGTTTTGACTTTTGCACATTTCTGTATTTGGCAAATAGTTTCAGATTTCTTGAAAATGTCTCTTCCACTCAGTGTTTGCACCTTGGCCTAGCATGAGTCTCTGGCAGAGAGTACCTTATCATTCCTTAGCCAACAAAACAATTACTAGTAACATGCAAATAATGATAGAAATACTGAATATCTTCCTTAGGCATAACATTTACTTGTTCCACTTATGCACTGCATACATTTCAAAGCCAGCTTTCAGCTAAACAACTACATCCATGTTTTTTGCCATGCATGTGAGGAGGACTAGAGGCAGCAGGTACAAGTGGAGAGGTTCAAACCAGGTAAAAGGGAAAACTCTTTCATCATGAGGACAGCACAGGAACAGATTGACATCAAAGCTTTGAGCAGGAGGTTGGACTAGAGACCTCCTGAGGTCGCCTTCAGCCTGAATTATCCTCAATCCTGAGTGCATTCAACTCATCTCACAGAGACAATCCCTCCTCCACCAGCTCTGTGTGATGGGTTTACCCTGTGGAGACTGACAGGGCTCTGAACTTCTCCTAACTCCCCAGAACCTTCTTGGCAAATTATAGCCAGAAGACTTTGGCCAAAGCACCAAAAAAGTCACCACAGCAGCAAATTCTCCCCAGCACATTGTTTTGAATCTGCAGCTCCAATCCATCTTGGTGCATCTGCAGGAGAGCACACTCAGAGCTACATGACACTCCTGCTCTAAAAAGATGTGTATATCTAACATATACAGACTGGATCCTAGAGGTGACTAATTTCCTATTGAATAAATATAAAAAGGGAAAATACTGTTTTAAGGAGAACTGACCTCCCTTCATAGGTCTTCTGAAATGCCAAACTCAACTGATCACAAAGGGAGATTCAGTACTAGATGAATTGGATTTGCCCTCCCAGGCCAAGTGTCTAAAACCTCATTGAGGCAGTGCCTACATTAGGCAGTGATCAATTATTGCCATTCTAGGGGAGAGGATAATGCGAGAGACAGTGAAGTGCACAAATACAGAGTTGATGACCCTGGCAGTGCGCTGCACAGATTCACTTTGGTGCATGAAACATCCAGAAAAATAGTTCCAACAAGAATAATGCAAAAAACCATTCTGAATCTCTCTACCAACACCACAAATAGCGTTTACAGAAATCTGTCACTGCAGAAACAGGGACAAAATGAGCCTCCTATTCTTTCTCAATCAACACAATGAAGTTAGATCTCGGTAGGGTCATTTTGCATAGTGAACCAATTAATCAGTCCAGGCACCAGATCAGACAAATGATTTTGCTCCTGTGAGGAGCTGTCAGCACACTACAATGATGAAAACAACTAAGCATGTATGGAACTAACTGGGAAAGAAAGTGGTACCTGACCAGAATATATTTTCCACTCAATAATGCCTGCCTGAATTTAGCCTCTCCAGTCATGCCAAACCTCAAGAAGCCTGGAAAATACATTAGGAGGAAGAATAAGTCTGTCTGGTGCAAATTGAAATAGTCAACACTCCTTTGTGAATGGCACAAAAACACATAGTAGCTCAGACCATCCCTCAGACTTCAGAAATCTCTTCAGTTATTGCACCATCTTGATTTCTCATTCTTGGGCAGAATAACAGAGAAGGACACAGTTATCAGACTTGTGACACAAAACATCAGCTAACACTGATGCAATTATCAATAAATGTGTAGACCTTACATGGCAGAAAGATTTCTATGCTTGTACTGAAGGACAGCTTCACTATGAATGTATGGATGATGATTATCCATAATTTAATCACACAAATGCCTTGGAAAATCTGTGGCTTTCTGTAGCTAGTCACTTGGCCCACTCTTTCTAAGGGGGAATTTATCCTCTAGAATATTTTTAGAGAAAGATATTTCAAGGTACTCATTTAAAATCTCTAAAGCTTGTCTCAACATGGCATTTGAACAATTTATAGGGAAGAAAGCACCCATAATTGTCATTTTACAAGATGAAGTTGCTTCTTTGATTTCCTAACACCATTCAGTTCTCTTTCACAGGCTCTGTAGTATGACCCTGTCATTAAATTTTTGTTCTTTGATTTAGTGATTGCAATTCTTAAGAGCTTAACAGAAGTTTCATAGAATTTGATGCTTCTCTTAGAGATCTTGCTCTCAGGGCAACTGATGACATAAGAATGTCACATTTTATCTAAAAGAATAAGTTTCTAGTCCTCCAGTTACAAAGGAAATTTAAAACACAGATCTGAAATATCCTAATGGCTTGCAAACCAGAAGATAAATTGAAAGAGTGGGGTGTTTTTTTTGCTATATCTCATTATTTTCAAGTCAGTCTTAAAATGGTAGTCTTGTAAATCTTTTAAAATGGCAATTATGGGTGATTTCCTCCATAGAAATTGTTCAGCGTCACGCTGAGACAAACTTTAGAGGAGCCTGATTCACAATTTCAGAATATTTGAAATTGGCACTGCTATATCTTGAAATCTATAACCATGAACATTTCAGTGCTTGGGTCTCCTATTTAGATATTGTACGTTTTAGACTGCATTTGTATTTCTGCTCCTCCCAGCCAGCTTCCTAAATAGTACACACAGATATTGCATAGATGATGTAATTCTACCAAATTTTTAAAACCCCACCATATCCACTCCCTGTTACACTCAAAGGTATTATTGGACACCATGATTTGCCCAGAGTGCTCTGCAGGGCACTCACAAGCATTTCTAGTATTTTGTGCTTTGTAACTTTGTTGGTTTTCTCTCTGTGGAGTCCAAATCTATTATCATGCCTATATCCATAATGACTACTCTGTAAATTTGTGGCTTTGATTGAAGGTATCACACCATATTTACAGTGCAATATATTTTTATCCAACAACTACAGAATGGATATTAATAGAAGACAGAGATAACTTCTGTGAAGTGCACGGACTGAAAGACCTCAGTTCCTGTTTTCCTTTGCAGAGCAAACCCACAGTCTCTCCAAAGGCATTTGTCTAAATGCGCTCTTTGTTGCCTGTGTGGAGCTGTGCTACAAGTCCCAAAGCTTTCCCAGGGAACTGCCACTGCTGGAAAATGCAGGGCTCTGGCAGAATGAAGCCATTTTTCAGGCCTGTGCTGGTGTTGATTCACTCAGCAGCTCCCAGGGTGTGCTCAGGGCCAGACAAAGCTCCAGTGCAAGGGAGAGCCAGGCTGGGGGTTGTGTGTTGGTTGGCCTTCATGCCTCACAGGAGGGGAATGAGACCGGCAGCCACTCAGCAGCTAGAAAGGTGAAAGACCGGAAGAAATGGCTGGGTTAGACAAGATGTGTACCCGTAAAATGGGAATACACAAATGTGAGAGCTGCACCCTTGGCATCTTCACAGGGTGATGTTCAGTCCTCGTCTACCAAGCACAGAAGCAAGTGGCTGTTCTGCCAAGGTGCCTCACATTGCCCCATTGAACATGGGTATTCACCTCCTAAGGAAGCAGAGCAATGCTGTGGAGATTGCCCAGTTAATTCTACCTAAGGTGTCTCCTGAGTATGATCCCAAAAACTAAATTTAGCTGTAGAAGGTGCAAAAAATGCCTAGTCCCATGTTGGGTGTCTCTGGAATGGTAGACCAGATGAGAAAGCAGAATTTCTAGTATATGGGAAATGTCCTTGCAGTTCTTGTTTGAAATTTGATTGTGGTTTGAAGTGTACTGGACCCATAACTGCCTGAAGCCTCTCAGAAACTGAAAATTCCAAGAAAATGGCACTTCAGAATCAATATGATGTGATGTTTGAAAATAAAATGTATTCCATGAACCTTGAGGCTGCCTAGGGGATCTGACTGTCTTATGTTTCCAAATGTTGATGAAGATTCCTTTTTAACATGCACACCTGGGCCTTTTTCAGTCATACCTGTGTGGAATCACAATTCCCTTTTTTCATTAAGATCATACGGAGTAGATGCAATAGAGAATGCAATATTTTTAATGTATACATTTGTTTAAATTGAGACTTAAATAATGTTATGACAAGCACCATAGAGTGAAAAAGTGGTAAGTATTTTAAAATGAAAGTCACAATTCATCAAAAACACTCATCAGTGGGATCATTTCTGTGCATGAAGTTTGGCATTCATTTAAGTACCTTTTTGGACCCGGGCCAGTGAAGAGTATTGATTTTGATGAGTTTTACATTAATCACCCTGAAAGATTAAACACTTGGTTTTGGGGGGAATCACATAAGTAAACAAATTATTTTGATTTTCTATAAAATATTGCATTGGTCCAAAAGGCCAGATGGTTACAATTTACTCTTGGAGTAAACGCTTAGTTGCCGTTAGATGTCTGTGAGACAGGAGATGACATTCTATAAATACTGCATGACCATGACCATGGCAGGGTGATGCTCGTTCCTAAATTGGATCAAGCGAATGCTGATATGTGAAATATGCTCTCTGCTTTTCTTGCCTGCCCCTTCTCCTACTACCCCTGCTCTGTTCTCTCTGATTGTATCTTACCATGCCTTATACCCCTTAATGCCTCGATATTTTTAGAACCATCATCATGTTGAAAGCATGGTGATAATCATTTGTATGTAGACAAAATATGTGAAGCCATGTAGGTTGATAGTATGCCATCTTCTACGGACATTTATAACCTGCTTGGAAAGACTCACTAAGGAAGTGGCATATGTTACTAATTAGTCTTGTTGCTAATAATAGCAATCCTCTGGTTTATAGTGTTTTTTTTAATTTGGAGCAGGTGAGAACCACCCAGGGTCCATGACCTGCCGGGGTTCATGAAGCTGTTTGAGGTGTGTACTGAAAACAGAAGTTGAAATGTGAATCATGTAAATACCCAGATGAATGCACACTTTGTATAAGGGTTACTTCTCTATGAGAGCAGTTGTTTCTGCACCTTACTATGGAACTTGGGAGCTGTGTATGCCTGGGAAGAATTGGGCAGCATTGCCTGGAAAGCTTCCAAGACATTTTATGGAATAGGAATTTAATAGAAATTATTCACCATGAGTAATTTGGGCTGAAAAACAGCAACTGTCTAACAACAACAACAACTGGAACAACATAGGACAAGAGGTAAAGAATAGTTATCCAGGCAAAATTACAAGTAATTTTTTGAATTATATTCTTCCTTTAGTATGACACTATTGAAGTAAGTAGTTACATTGTAACTGAGATCGTAAGTACTGTTTTCTATGGGGTAAACTAGACCTTCTTTGCCATAAGCTTGATAAAGTACATGAACAGATGAAATACTGGTACGTGCCAATATCTCAAGCTGTGATTTTGAGCCTGCCATTAACATCCCTTAGATTTCCTTCTAAAGCCTTTCTGACTGTTTTGATATAATAAAAATATATTTCTATATAATAAAAAA
>BJBW01010442.1:100826-133356 GCA_004320125.1 Scolopax mira | reverse complement strand
TGTTCTTGATACAGGCCAGGATGCTGTTGGCCTTTTTGTCCACCTGGGCACACTGCTGGCTCATGTTCAGCCCACAGTTGACCAACACCCCCAGGTCCTTCTCTGCTGGGCAGCTCTCCAGCCATTCTTCCCCCAGCCTGTAGCGCTGCCTGGGGTTGGTGTGGGACCTGTTTCATGCATTTTCAGTGCATCCTGGCCATGAAACTGACAGCCCAAACAGCTGATAGGGACAGCTGATAGGGAGGTTTCCTTAAATCACTACCTACTGTGCCAACAAAGCCCTGAGCTCACCATCCTAGAGAATGACAGTAACAATTAACTTTAAAAAGTTCGACCCAAAGGTTGAGACAATTGGCTCAACTGGGTAATCCTTAAACAGGATAACAGGAACCTTCCTGGGTCAATCCCCAGATAGAAGACTGCATTTTCAGACCCAGATCAGGAATTGACCTGAGTCAGCATTTTTGAAAAGACTGCAAAATCTTTCAGGAGAACAAGGAGGGAAAAAATTCCCCCAAGAGTTGAAAAGTTTTAAACACCAAAAACCTCAGCATTTTTTTCTGAAGGAACTTCTGCAGTACTCTGCTAATGGACAAGGACCTTCAAACACCCCAGAGGCATGGAACCCCCACAAAGTTATTAAAGACCCACTCATAAATCACTGTGTTTCACAGTTCCTGTGTATATAGCTGAGGACTGGCATGAAGTCAGGCTATTCCTTCCAAAGCACCCATCCTCAAGGCCAGTCTGCTCCAGATTATCTCTGCTCATGTAACTGGTCTGTCCAGAGCCCTGGGGACACGGTGGGACAGGGAGATGCTCATAGTGTGCAGTGGGACTCATAAGTGTTGGAGACAGCAGTGATTCTGGAGAGGGAGCTGGGACCACTAGAGGGAAGCATGAAGCCACTCACACTAATAGCTTCAGAGCATGGAGATGGAGAGCCTGGGAACTGACAACAAAAGAGAAGGAGATGATGGGTATGGAGATGGACAGAGTCAACTCCTGGAGTGCTGCTGCTTTGTGAGCTGCCTCCCATGTGTCCTGGGCAGGTCTGGCTGAGCAGGCAGGACTGAAAATGCAAATGCTGAATGGTCCAAGTCCTTCTTGATTGCCCAGAGGGAGACAGTGGGATCACACCATCCCCAGTAGGACTTGAAGTCTCCCTGGGAGCAATGATGTATCTCTCTGCTTTAGCATGTAATTAAACACATGGTGAAAGGAGACAAACATCATGGGCACATTCCCAGCTGAGAGCTGCTCCTGTGCATTGAAAGGAGGGTGAGCTGAGAGGCTTGTCTGGGTCTGAATGGGTCATCTTAGTGTCTAAAGACAGAGAACAACAAAGAACCAATTCCCCTGATCCATTCCAGAGCATTTCCCAACCTGGAGCCCAGGGTCCTGGCAGGAAAGGTCAGCTCTGTAGGGGTGGAAGAAAGGGAAGGAGAGACAGGCACCTCAAGGCACCACTGGTCTTGCATACTGAGACCCCAGCCAGGGACTGGTGTGTATTTTAGTGCACAGCACAACAGCCAGACAAGTCCTCCACTCCCTGCCCCCCTGGGATGTGACTGTCCTCCAGGCTGAAGGTGCTAAAACCTTTCATTTCTGGTCTGGTGTAGTTCACACTGACCACTCAGATCCTCGTCTCAGCCATGCTGGCTGCATGTCAGGGTGGAGGCTTCCCCCCAGCATCTCTGGTTGTGCCCCCAGTCTGGTTTGGTATTTTCAGGAATAAAGATCCCCGTCCCAGGCCCCTGAAGGTGCTGAACAGGAACCTTTAGCAACTCATTTACCTCTGAATACATTTCTTCCTAAACCACTCAGAGCCCACACCCCTTCCCTCTTCCCATCCCTCAGATTTAGCTTATGACAAGAGGAAAGGGCATTTGGTGAATGGGAACTGAGGCACATTGGACAGCCCTGAGATACACAGGCCCCAAAGTACCTCCCTCATCTGCCCCCTAATCCCAGGTGATTTCTAACAAGGAGTCATCTCACCCAGGCATACCTGGTTTAGAGGGGATAAATGACTGTTCCCTGATGTGAGCCTGCTGGAGACACCTCCAGTGACCTGGAGGTTGGGAACAAGACTCTCCCAGCCCAGCAAAAGGCCATTTTGGCATTCAGGGGGCAGGTAGTGGAAAAAAAAAGAAAGGCTGAGGCAACACATGCAAGTTCCAGTGGAGCGAGTCCTCCCACCTGGAGCAGAGATGTTGAGAATGGGCTCACGGCAGAAACCCATTTCTGTCAGGTCTCACTGGGTGTGTGACAGGTAGTTCAAAGGTGTTTCACACCTCTTCTGCAAAAGAGCTGAAATTGGATGTTTTGATATCTGTTTAATCTTTTCTCACTGATTGTCTCTTCATGGAGAAGGCACTTTCACCATCTTCTCCAAAACAGAAGAGAACTAAGTCATGACTTTCTGGTCTGAAAGGACAGATTTCTGCTTGCCCTGGACATCCTCTGGGGCATTTTTTTCCTGTGTGAGGCAGAGGCAAATATGGGGGAGTCTGAAAGCATTACATTAGTTGACATACTAGATGCCCAGTAGCTGGGCTCTAGAACACCCCACACCTGTGAGCTGCTAGAAAACCTACAGGGACATGAGGACAGGAAAATCCATCTGTCCTCGTTGAAGGGGACAGGACACTGGAGCTAGTGATGGATGCCCAGCTTCACTGGGCTGTGTCCAGGGACTCCATCTCATGGGCGGTGGCATATCATGAGGATGAATTTGGCTCCAGTTGGGCTGCTCCTGGAACTAGATGACTTTGCTGAGGGTCTGGAGCTGACAAAACCTTGTTACCAAACATTCAGAAATCAGCCCTTAATAAATGGATATCTGAAAAGATCTGAATCTCCACAGCCTAAATACAACCCAGTCCCTAATCTTCTATATAAATGCAAGTGCATATGCTTTTGGCTAGTCCTGACTCTGTTTCTTCTCCCCCCTGTCCTATGAACCAGATTATGCTCTGAAGGGTCTCCAGTCTCCCTGGGGCTCCAGAGAAACATCCTGACAATGGCATAGACAGGAAAAAGAACCAGGAACTGAAGCCACTGAACACCTGGCTGGAGATGTCTGTGGAGTAATTGTCTATAACTTAACAACTGGACAGGTCTAGACTGGAGTAGAGACTGAAGTAGAGACCAGCACCATGGGTCTGGTCAGGAACAAATGACTACATTATGGTAAACCCTTCTGGGAGCTGTGAGAATTCCATAAGTGATGCCTTTGCAGGGAATATCCTTATCAAGGTGCCCGGAGAAAGCAATTCCCCTTCCCTCACTGCAGAAGCATGTGGTAAAGGGTGTGAGACTCTACTTCCCTGTTCTGCAGGAGCTCAAAGAAGAGGAGGTGACCATTGTTATAGGGAAAGTCACAGCAGCGCTGCTTGCTTTGGGCGCAGGGATCACACTACCTCTGGCTTCAGATCTTCCATGTATTAATCTTTTCCCTGCTTCCAGTCTTCAGGCATCTCATTTTTCTAGAAAGCTTTTTTCTGGGAGACTATTTCAGATCCTGTTTGAACCATAGCCCATGGACTGCTATTCTCTCTCCACTTGTTGGTTGAAAAAATGGGGGTCTGAGCCCATGTGCCTGCATCTGTTCATGGGAATGCCTCAAGGCACTGTATGTTAATACACTCACTGCAGACCACAGTCTAGTGTTTCTTAATCATGCTAAATCACAGGAAATGACAACATGCTCCAGCTGTGAGTGAACAGAGCCACCTTTATGCACTGACTGAGCCAGAGCAGATGAACATCTCACACTGCCTAAGACAAAGGAACCTGCAGCAAGGGTTTGGGGATGACCCCTCTATCTTCTTCCCAGATAAATAGGAGACTGAAGCTCTAGGCTTGTTTAACCCAGACACCCTTGCTGGCTGTCATCTGGGCCATGTTTGTGTCCTCTGGTTCTTCTGGGGTTTGGTATGATGCAGAGCATCACGGCACAGCTGGATCATGGGCTGCCACCTTTTGAATGAGGCCATGTGCTCTGCAGGCTGTCACCATATCTGGCTGGTGAAGGAGGGGACATGTCTTACGTCTGCCCATGGCTCCTCTCAGTCTGCAAACCCAGAGCCAGCTGTTTTCATGGACCCACAAGTGGAACCCTCTTTGGTATCGATTGAGGCTGCTCATCCAAGTAACCACAACAGGATTCTGGACTAAACTACAGATAAACACTGCTACCCAGCTTCCTGCCTTTAGTTGATGTTTCTCATTAAGCAATAGCCCCCATGTTCACCACTCAGCAGAACTGCTTTGCTGGCTGCAGTTCTGCTCCCAGGGTCTCTTTATCCAGGGGGGACAGGATGGACAGCAGTGAGCTGGTACACACACAGACTGTTTCAGAGGCACCTCTCATGTAGGATACTTGCACAGAGCAGGAATGCTTTGGTGTGCAATTTACTTTCTAACCTTGGCCTTGCCTAACGTTTGGCCTTGTGGAGTGCAATAGCTCTCCCCCACCCTCACCGAGCACCACTGCACATCATATGGTGACCCTTTCAGCCTCTGCAGCATGGATGCAGGATGCAGAGAGAATCTAAACCAGCTAAAATCCAACATAATGGGGCTTTTCAGGCAAAAAAAAAAGCCAAAGGTGATTGTTGTTTCTAATTGGACAAGACCTGATATCAGGGTGGCAGAGGTGAGACAAAGGCTTTGGGTCAGGAGCAGCAGGTTGAGTGTGGGCTCTGTGTCCCCTCCCAGGCTCTGTAGGGTTGCAGGGCCAGTCAAATGTGTCATTCAGGGTGCACTAAAGGGGAACAAGTCTCCCAGAGCCCTAAAGCCTTTCTCAAAGAAGCAAGATTGGTAGGAAAATCCCAGCCATTACACCAGCAGTTGGCTTTTTTCCCCATCTTTCCATGACCTGTAGAGGAAACCGGTGCTTTTGAAGGCTGGAGTGGGAGGATGAAGAACAGAGGATTTACACAGTCAACAGCTCTGTCCCTGGCTCTTGATACACCTCTGGGCATGTGTCCTACCACATCTGTGCCACAGGAGAGTAGAGATGATCCTGGAAACCTCCCCTGCCTCCCAGGAATAGAGGATCAATTCACGAGCATGAGGAGAACTTTGAAACTGCAGGCTGTGAGAGAGGAAGATGCTGCAACTTTTGGGCTCTGAAATTCAGATTCCCCCAAAATATCTATTATGATCCAGTCTTCCCTCCTGAAGGGCTTCTGGGAACTCCTTAACAATCGTAGCAGGTTCTCAACATTCCCATGTGTCCCCATGCTGCAACTGGGTCAGGAATCTGTCAGTCTCAAGCAGGAATGTATGTCTCTACAAATTAAATTCTTAATGAAATTGGCCCCAGCAACTGCTGGCTTTGCCTCGTGCTCTCAGTACCAGGTCTGCATCTCCCCTTCCAAGTCACTGCAAAGGGCAGGAAGGACTGACCCAGCCAGAAACCAGGTTCCTCTGCCCACCATGGGCTGGAGAGCTGCTGCAGCCCGTGATGCTCCCCAGCGAGTCTCTGCCCCAGCATCTGGTCTGGTCCTGCCCAGGTCAGCAAAAGGCAGGCCCCGATGGATGCTCTGCTGGTCTCTGAGCCTGGGAAAGTGCAAGCAGCAAGGAAAGAGGGCGGGCTGGCTGATGCCTGGGCACTGCAGCAAGAACCCTTTTGAATGGCCTTATCAATTATTCACACAGCTCAAAGGCTCAGCGGGTCCACCTGCAGCTCTCCCTCCCTCGCCTCTCCGAGCTCTCTGACATAATATGATTAGCTGGCTTTTTCACACCAGAGCTGATTTCGGAAGAAGTCTGAGGAAGACACCTGAGGCACACAGCATGCCCACAGGCTGGGAAAGGGCTGTGTAAGCTGTGCTGTAAGCCACGGCTCAACTTGTTGGGCAATCTTCAGCACAGGGTTCTGGGAACCTTTGCTAGCAGAGGCTCTGCTCCTCACTGGGAGGCAGAAGGGTTGGGGAAAGCCAGGCTCATTCCTGGATACATCTGCCCATTGATATTGGGAGTAAATGCAGGAGGAGGCCAGGGAAGGATGAGACTCCCCCAGCCCCACAGAATGACCTCCTTGGAGCAAAGCAGCTCTCACAAATCTTTTGTTGCAGTGAGGAACTTGTGAATGAACTGTGCCAGAAATCCTCCTGCAAAACACTGACCTGACAGCAGAGCAGGATCTATGCCGGGGGCGGGGGGTGGGGGGTGGGGGGTGCAGGGCACTGGCTCCAGATGTTCCTGACCCTTTCTACCCCCATGCCCTGATACTTGCTCAACCTAGATGAGACCTGCCTCCTGTCTGGGATGCGGGAACAGAGAGTTTCAATTTCTTGTGCCCTGAAGAAATGTTATGTAAAGGTTGTGGAGCCAAGGCGTTGAGGATGGTGTGGATTATTCTTTTCCCTCTTTGTGTATATCCTACACAAACCTCTGCTCTACATGTGTATGTATTGTGTCCTGCTGAGGTGGCACCACCTTTCCATGGCTGTGTTTTGTGCTCCTGCATCAGCAGTAGACAATGAGAATTTGCCCTTGGTTCATACATGGTGGTCTGTGTTACTGATGAAGGACCCCAAAAGGTCTGTTCCTGATGGTGTTCCCTCAGTTGTGCTTAGGAGCTATGGTCCTCCAGCAGATGGTCTGGGGGGATTAGAAGATGGGGGTGTTTATGGGAAACTGGGGTTCTGGGGGAATCAGAAGATGTGGGGTGTGAGGAACTGGGGTGCCAGGGTGATCAGGGTCCTTCCTGAGTCTGTACTAGACATTTGCCTTCCTAGCAGCCTGGAAATCAGGTTTCCATTTGTGAAAGGGGACAATGAGGAGCCAGCAGAGGCAATGAGACTGTGAGTGTAACTGATGTGTGGCAAATCCTTCCACCAGGAACAAGCCATGTGCAAGCTGGGATGCTCCCATCTACACCAGCCTTGCTCTGGGGACAGGGGATGGTTGCCAGTCTCTGGGCATGCATCTCCAGGCTCCAACCCTTGCTCTGCCAGCCTCCTTGACACAGCAGAAGGTCTCTGGTTGCAATGTTCATAGAAGCCTTGCCAGGGAGAGCAAGAGGTTTTATTTTTGGCTGTGGTGAGAAGAGAGGAAAACTCTGATGTGAGAAGAGCCATGACAAGGGGAGATGTAATTGGGCACCCACCCCAGTAGGCTTGTGCTCTGATCCTGCTGCAAGAAGTTAGTGGCTTCTCAGGACTGGAAGTCCTGCTATCAGGCTCTCCCCTTCCCATCCCCCATGTCTTTCTGATCCTGGCCACACGCACATGGGCCAGCACTAACCTGAAAGGCTCTGGAATGGGACAGCATTTATCCCCTGTATAGGATTTAAAACCTGAGATGAGGCACCAGGGAGGATTTGATGGGAGCCATCAAGGCAGGGGGACAGCAAGAGGAACCACCATGTGCTACTCCTGGGACACTCTCTCTCCTGGCAAAGGGGTGGAGGGTACAGGAAGAGGCATTTCGACTAGACTGGGATGGAGAGAGGGGCAGGTGATATTGGTCCCTGCTGTTGGGACAGAGAAGAGGGGTACCCACTGCTGGGACCTGGGGGGGACTGCCTGCTCCCCTGCCCATGGCCCACCTGGCCATCACTGATCCACTATGCCGTGGCCCTGTGGGGCAGGATCCCCCTGTGGAGGTGCCAGCACTTCGGCGAGAGCTCTGACCTGAGCTGGCTGCTCATTTGTAACGGGTTCCGCGTTCACGCTGTGGTCTCCGTCTACAAGCACTCAGCTGCCTTGTCATCAGCCAATTCGATCCATCAGCTTCTTGACAGGCTCGGAGAATAAAAATAACCACCCATTTCTAAGTGCCTATTATGGCACTTTGAAAAATGCCTCCGCAGGCGAGCCTGAATTATTCCCAAAGTACTCATTTTTTAAAAACGTTATTTTAATGTAATAAATTATTTGCACTGAAGAGTAAAAGATTATCCATGTACCCTGATAGCTCTCTGCACAGTGAGGGGTGCGGGCCGGTGCTTGCCATGAGGAGGGTAGTGCAGCGAGTTCTGGGGCTGTGGGGAGCAGAGGAGCCAGCGTTGATGGTCTCTGTGCTTTGGGGAAACACCAGTGGGAGACCTGTGGAGCTACCCTTGCTGCTTAAAAGAGCCCAAGTAGCCTGGGTGACCTTGATGTCACCTGGCACAAAGCAGCATCCTTTGGGATACCTAGCTTACATCCCAGCTGCAGCCCAGCTCCATGGGATGGCAACCACCCATGGACCAGCTGTGTCACCGTTCCCAGTAGGAGAAAGGTTTTGCTTCTGTTGTGACTGGTCTGAAGCAGGCAGCTCACAGACACCACTACAGCACCCACTCTGGAACTGGGGAGATGCTCAGATTTTTTTCAGAAGCTGTACCCAGGGGAATATCGTAGCATGGGAATGCTCAAATGCCCACATACCCCTCCATGTGCCAGTCTGGGTTGCCCGAGTGAGCCAGGGGGCTGGTATGGAGGCAAACAATAAATAAACAGCTTCCCTGGTCTTGCTCCAGGAGAAGACAGGCACTCAGCCAGGCAGGGATGGGACAGAACCCCTGCACAGCCCAGCTCAGGGGACATGGCTCCCTGCAGCCTAAGGCAAACTGCGAGGAGCAGGAGCAGAGGGAAGAGCTCTCCTTGCAGAGAGTCTGCCTGATGACAGGCTGGGGGGACCAGGAAACCCTCATCTCCCAGCAACCAACCACCTGGGAACACCATCCCTTCTCTTCCCACAGGTATCCTCATCCCCACACAGTCAGCAGTGACCTCACACCCACCCTGTCTTGCAGCTATGAACAGCACCTGCAAAAGTGCTCTCCAAAAAGACCCGTGGTTTTTTTCAGCAGGATACCGGATATTTTCAACATATTTGGGACCTTTCTTTTCCTGAAGTATTCCATGTTCCATGGTATTTTTAATACCTTTTTTTTTTTTTTTCCCTTAAAATTGCTTTGGTTTAAACTAAACCCCAAAATATGTATTCTTCACAGCCTTGTCTTGGTTGAAAAAAAAAAAAAAAAGAGGATAAAACCTTATTTTGGATTAATGTTTTGGGTGAATCAAAAAAAAATTATGTGGGGTTTTTTTTTGTTAAACAACAATTTGTAAAATATGGATTGAAAGAGAAGAAAGGCTCTGGCTCATGTTTCATGCAACTCTGCTGGAAAGTCTGACCCCCATCATCAGCTACTGGGCTGCTTGAGAGCATGGGAAACCATGGTTGATGAAGATGCAGGAATATGGTGTTGGGGGGAGGCTGTGATTGCAGCCTCGTCCATGCTGTAGGGAGGGGGAAATGCTGGTGTTCACTGAAGGGTTCCTCACCCAAGAGGAACCAGTGCAGTGTGGGGACCATGCACTTCCACCCTTCCAGGTTGCCCCAGCTCTGCACTATTCCCACACTTCTCACAAGCCTCTGCTCTGGAGCCTCTCTCTGACTGTCCTTCCACCGCAGGGGCTGGAGCCCATCACGTCCCAGGGCTCTCTTCCCCGCCAGACCTCCCCTCACAAGTAGCTTGATTATAGGGTAGCCATTCAAATCATTTTAATGAGCTCAGCCTGCTGCTGTGAGGCACCAGTAACTATGGCAACTTCATTCAAAGGTGGCGTGCGTGGTGGCTGTGTCAGGATTTGTGTTTCGGGGAGCTGATTGGAGGAGACAGGCGAGGTGGGAGTCCTTTGGGAATTTGGGCTTGTTTGCACAAGGGTTTTCAGTTAAAGTGGTGGCAGGTGGCACTCTTGGGGGGAAGAGGTCTAAGGCAGAGAAGTCCCCTTTGGTCCAGAGATCTACTGCCCACTGTCTCAGGAGACCTGGGGGTCCTACACCGTGGCAGAGCAGTGATGGGGGGCTCTTCCTCCACCACTGTCTCAGCCATCACCTTTGTGGGCATTAGCAAATTGGTCTTGAATCCTAACAAAGAGCTTGGTCCTTGCTTTCTTCTGACACACAGGGAAAACAAGATGTTGCTCCAGCTGATGGCAGAGCATTGCTGGTCTGAGAGCAAGATCAGGCCCACGGTCCCACCTCAGGCAACACAGACAAACCCTGCTCTGTGCTGCTCCCTCTTTGTCACCCCAGCCACACTGCTTGTCTCATTTACACTTAGGGCAGTCCTGAGGCATTCACGGAAATTATGGGGTTTGTATCTGCTTTATATTAGCATCATGGACAGCCAGAGCAGGCATATTTTCCTAGTAAATCACTGCCATCCCACTCTGGACTGGCTTACACAGGGCATTAGATTCACAGGGAAAAGAATTCCTATGTTTCAGTGCCACTGACAACCATAAAAACCTTTCTCCAGATGCATCAACCCCCTGCAGTGACACAGTTTATGTAGGTAAAATAATGAGGGCATGGACTTCAGCAGTGCCCAGAAGGGTAAATTGTGGGTCCAGACCCTGGACCATGGTTTTTCCTGGATCCAGCTGAAGTCCTCCCACAGCACAGTTCAGGGGAGTCCTGAATGGAAGGATGGGTGAGGCCACCTTGTTTTGGAGGAAAGAGCTGCTTGGATGCACTGTGTCCCTGGGGAAGGGCACCCTCTCCCTCAGTGACTGGTTTGCTGAGCATCCACACAGCTTCTGCTGCTCGTCCCAGGCAAATCCCTGGCACTAGTGCAAGGTGGTTTTGGGCAGCGCGTGTCTGCACTGGGGCCACTCTACGGTGCAAGAAGATGCCACAAAAGACAGATCTTCACACATCAAAGCTCACCAGCAAGTCCTGTCAATGGCATTGCACGGAGCTTGCCATGGAGTTTTGCTTGCTTGTATCAGTGGCTGAATTTCCCTCACAGTCTCTTTGGTATAAACAAATCCTACAGAAACCAGAGCTTTTCTACAGACTCCACTTTTAATATGTCATTACATGCCCACTGGGAATCGGGTGCGGACTTACACATGTGTATCTTGGATCAGCCTTTGGTCCCAGATGAATTTCTCAAGTTAAGTCTCAATGAGGTGTCAGGATTTTTTTAAGCACCTCCCGGATTGCATCAGCAGTAAATTTGTGTTTATAGGCTCGGTAGCTGAAGCTTGTTTTTAGAGGAAATGTGAATGAATAGAGAGAGCACACTGGGTGGAAAGTTGGGGATTTCAAGGGTCACAGGTTGCAGCAAAGAAAAGTCTCCCTGTGGACACTGCACCTTCAAGGCTGCTCAGTCTCAGACTTGGAGAAATAAGGAAAAAGAAATGTTCTCCACTTATCTCTGAATCTGAAAAAAACGTTTTGTTCTCAGTCTGGAGCGGTTCCTCACTTTGTCTCCTTGCCCATTTTAATTAATCCAGCTAGGATCATAGTTACGGGGAACACAGCACTTGAAAGGCACATAGACAAGAGATCAGCATGGAAGCACGGTAGGAATTTTTGGATAAATTGTGGGGGTTTTTTTCACTGGAAAATGCTGATTTTTTCAAAACTGACACTTCTTTTAAAAGAAGGTCGGTTTTGATTAATTTATTGAGTCAGAAAAAAATTGGAAGGAGTTCTGAATTTGTCAAAATGCAGTGTTTTGACATTCTCAAAGATGTAAAAAAATAATCTATTTTCCAGTTCAGATGACCTCTTGTTTTGAAATTTCAGCTAATTACAATTAAACATTTCAAAAGGATTAATACTTTGAAATCAGACTTAGAAAGGAGACTCAGCTCATGAATGTCTTTAAGGTTTTGACTTTTCAGGACAAGCTGTGGTGGAATCACTTCTACAACCTGAGATATCAACGCTTCTCTTCACCTCACCTCAGCTCAGGATGACACATGAGAAAACTCAGCTTGTCTTGCGAGCAAACATCATCTCTTGGCCAATGGTGCAAAAGCTTTTGTCCTTTCCAGGTTCATGGCAGATGAATTGGGATGACAGCATCTGATGATGACTGCCCATTGATGGGCAAACAGCTCCAATGACAAATGTGGGACACACAGATCCCAAATAGATGACTTTTCAGATGATGCTATTGGCTGCTGACCTCATCCTGAGCAGACACTGCTTCCAGACGTGAAGGAGACCACTCTTCTCCATCATACACAAGGTGCAGTTGTACCCAAAGAGGGCCCAACTGTAGCTGATGGTCCAGGGTTTTGGACAGCTGAAGTTAGTTCCTGGCTTCAACACTATGAGCATTAAAAAAAAAAAAAAACAACAACAAAGCTATTTGAAGCCCAGAATCCCAAAATATTGGGTACCAAGTTTCCACTGGCACCTGTTGGTCTTAGGTTTCTGGGACAACAGCTCCACTCATCACATCTTCTCTTTTGGGTCATGGGCAGAATGTGAACCCAAAGTGCAAAGGGGAAGGGAAGGAATCTCTAACTGAACATCTGAAAACTCTATCTGCTCTTTTTGGGGCTGCACAGAACCAGGTTTTTCCTCTTGGTGCCCAGCCCTACTGACAGCCAGGAGCCAGGCAGCCCTCACAGGCTGAGAATCAGGAGTTGATGGGCAGCAGACCTTTGCACAAATGATTGGCTGCATTGGCAGAAGATGCTCCATGCTTTTCTCCTGGCATGGAGCAGCTCCAGCTGAGCAGCAGGATGGATGGGAGCTGCCAGCTTCCCCGCTCCGTTCCAGACCAGGAAGAGCACACATGGCCTCTGGGCTCTATAATCTCTAGCCACAAAGCTCTGCTCTAAACTCATTGGAAGTGATTACATTTTCCTGGAAGGATTTGACCCTCTGGCTGCTGACTGTGATGGCAGCGCTCCTGCTCCTAACGGCTGCTGGCCACATCCAGCAGGGGCCAGGACCTCTCTGCCTTCCCATCCTTTGGAGCAGGTGGAGAGGCTCCTGGCTTGCAGGAGGGTCAGATGGGCAGAGCAGTGCCCCCCGTGCAGAGAGGAGGTGTTTCAGCCCAAGAGAAAGCATGAAGGGAAGGTGGAAGAGGGCCAGGACTAAAGGCTGGGGGCAGATTCTGTACTGTCTGCCTCACCAGTCTGAGACAAAAAACAGACAGGACGGAGAAAGAGACACAATATCGCATCAGGCATTTATGCAACATTGGTGCTGTGGGACCAACCAAGGTTCAGGGGTTCTTGCCCTGCACAGAGTCAGGAAGGCTGCTCTGGACTTGCCTGGGAGGTGTGTGGGTGCTGAGTTTTGGGAGAGATCTCCAGTTCTTCATGCCAAGCAGACTCACTGCTTGGCTTGTCAGCCTGGCAAAAGAGCTCTAACCAGCACCTTCTCAGGGACTGAGTCTTGTCCCCCTCACCAGCCCCACAGAAATCCCGGGAATGTCTCAGCAGTTCAGATGAATCCAGCTCTCTGGCTAACACATCCCGTTAACTTCGCAGAGCCCAGGAGCAGGAAAGAAACTCGGCCTCTTCTATTTGTTTCATGTTCCAAGCCAGGACAAATCTGATTATTCCTCCAGTGAGAGGCAAAAGGAGAACCTGATATGACGGTGCTGTGATCCTCCTGTACCTGAATCATAAAATCATGGAATGGTTTGGGTTGGAAGGGACCTTAAAGATCATCAAACCCCTGCCCTGGGCAGGGATACCTCCCACCAGAACAGGTTGCTAGAAGACCTGTCCAACCTGGACTTGAATTCCAGAGGACAAAGGCAACCCCAACCAACCATCCTTATGGTAGGGAGCCTCCAACCCGACAGGAACCTGCTGCCCTCTGCCTTCCTCTCCAGCAGGGACAGGCAGCTCCTGCAGGTTCTCACTACAGGTCCTGGGAACAAGCTGCCAGGGAGCAGGAGGGCTGTAATTACAGAGATAACTCACACCGTGTCACCCAACAATGATACATGAAAATGCTACATAAACCCGTCTATCTGGTGCTCTCGATTTATCTTTCTGCCTTTCTATTTATTTCTTCCCCCAGCCTATCGCTTGGTACGGTGCAGGAGCTGGAAATGCCAACTGCTGAAAATGCAATTTGTTTTGATTCACCAACATCTCCCAAAATATCTCCGTGACCTCTTGAATTTTTTGCAATGAATTATGATAATGATGATTTTTATTTATATTAACAAACTGCAGTAGCTCAGCATGGCCAGCAAATATACAAAAAATATCCAACCAAATATACATACATTACTTTTTTTTTTTTTTCAAATAATGAGGCCTTAAAACAGTATCAAACAAGGATGGCTTTTCTCCTTTTCTAAAAGGTATCCGTTCCAAATTTCTACCCTAATTATAACAATGCTTCTCCTAATGAAAGAATTCATTTGCCTTCTCTAATCAGCTGGCTGGCTTCGGAAATTGCAGCTGATCAGTGTGGAGGAGGGGCTGGAATAAAGGTTTGGAGAAGACAACTCACAGTTTCCAAGGTACCTCAGAAATTAGGAAGCCACATCCACGGGAGGTGTAAACTGATGACGATGCTGAAAACCACATGGCAGTGCTGGTCTGTGACTCTCTAGGGAACCTGGCTCCCAAATCCTGGAGACCTTCCTGCCCCTCTGCAGCCCCACTCTGCTTCCAGGAGGAGGAATTTTGAGCCACATCCACAGGTGGAGAGGAAGGAACGCTGCTAATGAAAAGTGTTTTCAGAGCACATTAGTCTGTTCTTGTCTCTTCTTTTTTTTTTTCATGGGGGAAAACAGAGCCAAAAAGTTGTCTTTTCCCAGTCCCTGGAAGGTCATGGGCAGCAGAAATGTAGGTTCTGTGAATCCCAGGGGCTTTGGGGTACTTCAAGCCCCACATTGGGTCTTTGATGGACTTTGGAGTATTTCTGCTTGGCATGCCATGGGCTGGCTCCTTGCAGCATGGTAGGACCACAGGCTGTGTGCTTGTACATCTGGAGATTTCTCACTTTCACACTGCTTTTGCACAAGGAGCAATGGGGCTTTGGGGGATTATGTGTGGGATAGTGGAAGACCCCTCCCCTCACTTGACACTTTCTTCATCAGTCCTGTCACAGCGGGAATCTGGAGTTAGTACTTGGTAGCCTGAACCATGGAGCAGAGCTCTCAGCTTCTGGGAGGGGGCCTGGGACAGCCCCCAGCTTTCCCCCCCTTCTATAGGAGCCCCTATATCCCAGCACAGTCCCCACATGCCCAAGTCACCTTATGCCAAGCTCCATCCAGGGGATTTATGAGGGCATGGAAGCTACAAAACAGTGGGAGAAGATGCGTAATAAGGATCACACAATTCCTTTAAGCCTTTTCAGGATCCCTGAATTCCAATCTGCCTGAGCAGAAGGCACCATGCCTGAAGGCTTAAAATAGTTCAGTGGGCATTAGCAAGATGTCACAATTAACTCATTAACTAGTGACAAAAACCTTCACAATGTATGAAGGCTGACTGAGGTCTGAGTGATGCAGTTCTTCACACTGCCCTGACTTGGACACACTTTCTGCTGCCAATGAAGTCACTCATGCTCTGTGTGCTTCTGCTGCCCTGTAATGACGATGCTCAGTGCAGTACAAGGCATCAGGATATCTCATACTGACCACCACACCTCAGGTCATGCAGGTTCAGTCACAGCAAAGCAGTGTGGAGCCATCTCCTACACTGTAGGAGACTCAGAAACACCACAACCAAGCAAGCTGTGGTTGAAACCTCATAATTGTGTACAAAGACTTACTTAACAAGAAAAGTTGGGCAGAGAAGAACCCAATGCACTTCAGTAAAAGCCTCTACTTTGCCCTGGTGAGGTCCCATCTGGAGCACTGTGTCCAGTTCTTGGCTCCCCAGTTCAACAAGGACAGAGAACTGCTGGAGAGGGTACGGCAGAGGGTACAAAGATGATAAGGGGCCTGGAGCATTTCCCTTATGAGGAGAGGCTGAGGGACTTGGGTCGTTTTAGTCTAGAGAAGAGAAGGTTGAGGGGGGATCTGATCAATTTTTATAAATACTTAAAGGATGGGTGTCAAGAGGATGGAGCTGGTCTTTTTTCAGTGGTGCCCAGTGACAGTACAAGAGGAAATGGGCCCAAACTTTAATATAAGAAGTTCCACCTAAATATGTGGAGGAACTTCTTCCCTTTGGGGGTGGCAGAGCCCTGTAACAGGCTGTCCAGGGAGTGGTGGAGTCTTCTTCTCTGGAGACATCAAACCCCACCTGGACATGTTCCTGTGGGTCCTGGGTGGACCTGCTCTGGCAGGGCATTGGACTAGATGATCTCCAGAGGTCCCTTCCAACCCCATATCATTCTGTGACTCTGATTCTGTGAAAAAGCATCAGGCAATGTGGGATCAGTTCCAGGGTATGGATAACTGGGTAGTTATAGCAGCCCTACTCTTATGAAGTCTTGCTGATTGGTGGTCCAAGTGCTCTTGACTGTGGGTCTGGTTGTGGTTTTTGCCCTGGGAGAGGTGTGGGCTTAGCTGTGTGCTCCAACCTCATGCTATTGAGCAGCATTACAGAAGGTGCCAGGCTCATGAAGCTTTGTATGGAGAACCTGTCCAGCAGAATGCCGATTTCAGCAAATGTGGTCCTTCTTGAGCCACAGGACATGAGGACATTAGGGTTTTTAATGTCCTGGTCATTGCTATTTTTTCCTTTACAGTTGCAGTGCTTATAATCTCAGATGGAGTCAGTGCACAGAGAGAGATCTGCTCCTACTTGTGAGTCTGCATATCTCTAACAGGTCCATGGTGGCACCAGCAGGGTCTGAAGGTACCAAGTGAGCTCAAAAATGCAAAACAGAATGTTGCTTTTGCTGCAGTAAGGTCACTACACCCATGAAGAAAGATCCTACTGTTGCAATCCATGAAGTCCATGATGGAGTGGACCCAGTCCAGGATTTATAATCAAAAAGCAGCTTAAGTTTGGCCATGGCTGGGTGGGGTAGGACCTCCCATCTGACTCCTCAGCCACATTCTCCATCCTGCTTCATCCTCTCAGACAATTGCGGTGCTGGGATTTGCAGACTCATTGATGAAGCCTTTGCCTCATGTTTTCAGAAGTTTTTGGGCAGTGTGACAGGAGTGACAGGAGCAGGAGCTCTGAGCATGAATGGGTGAGACCCAGCAGCTCTGGCTCAGCTCTGGGCAGTGGCTGAGTCTGGGATGATCAGATGTTGAGTGTGATTGCTAGATGCTTCCAGTAAGAACAATGGAACTCTTTTGCTGTATGGGGTTTAAACCCAAAATAACCCCAATTATAACTGACTAGCAGCACTGCCCCAAAAGACACATTTACCCCTGGGTCACTAGTGCAGACATGGCATGGACAAGTGTAGAGTGTGAGCAAAGTTCCTTTAAGACACAAGCAAAGGGTCACAGTGTGCACTGAGGAAAGACAGAGATCAGCCAACATCCCAAGTGTGTGTATGAACACTGCAGGTAAACTTGGGGTACACTGAGGTCCTTGTCTCTTCCTACCCGGCCATGGGTATCTCCTCCCAGGTCACCCTTCAGGAAGACCTCCTGAATAGATGGACGTCCTCATGCACCTGCTTATGCCTGGGTATTGCTTGTTATGTCCTTGATTGTATCAAATTTTCCTTCAGCTTACGTGGTTGCTGAGTAGCAGACTGTGACTCAGGAAGGCCCCAGACTTTCACACCATCTCTTGCTGTTGAGAAGAAAAGGGTTCAGTGGCTCGTACTGCACTTTTTACCCAAAAGGAACATCTCATCGTCATCATATACATATACATATATATATACATATACATATACATATACTACAAGAAGGACATTGAAGTGCTGGTGTGTGTCCAGAGGAGAGTCACCAGCTGGTGAGGAATCTAGAGAACAAGTCCTGTGAGGAGAAGCTGAGGGAACTCATGTTCAGTTTGGAAAAAAGGAGACTGAGGGGAGACCTCATTGCCCTCTACAGCTCCCTGAAAGGAGGGTACAGAGAGATGGAGGTTGGCCTCTTCTCCCAATGGAATAATGACAGGACCAGAGGAAATGGTATGAAGTTGTGTCAGGGGAGGTTTAGATCAGATATTGGGCAGAATTACTTCACTGAGAGGGTGATCAGGCACTGGAACAGCCTGCCCAGGGAGGTGGTGGAGTTGCCATTCATGGAGGGATTTAAGAAATATGTAGATGTGGCACTTAAGGGCATGCTCTAGTGCCTGGGTGTGATGATTGCTGGGGTTTGTTATGTTTTGTTTTGTTGGGTTGGGTTGGTTTTTTGTTTGGACTTGATGATCTCTTCCAACCATGAAGGTTCTGTGATTCTAATTCTGTGCTATCAGGACCTAGTCACACCAGGGAGCGGCTGACTGGGATAGCTGAGCCTCGCTGGAGTGTATTGACTTTCTTCTAAACTTCAGGTACAACAATGTCTTAATGTTTAAATAAGATTGTATTATCACCATAGTAATGGCGGATATTGGCCTGCAAGAAGAGATGTCCCAGAGAAGAGTTAGGAAACAGGTGGGACCACACAGAAGCACTGTCATTTGGCTGTCCTCTCACACCCAGGGAAACACCCAGAAGCCCCGTGTAGGGTGGTCCTCACAACACTCATCCATAACCACTGCACCCACACCAGCCCTCTCACACATGCCTGCACTTCCAAGGACCCATCCCCGGTGGAGCAGACACACTTCCTCCAGAGAGAGCAGTGGCTGCTCTCCCGTCCCTCGGAGCAGGCAGGGATGAGGGACTCACAGCTCAGGGCAACACCACACAGGCAGCCAGCGAAGGCAGGAGATGAAGGATGCTCACACCCCAAAGCCCTCAGCACCATGGGTGCTCATGTGACAGTTGCAGGGTATCTGTTTTCCCTTCAATGGTATAAATGCTCTCTTCAGAACAGCACGTTCCCCGTCACTGCTAATGAAAACACATGGTGCATTTATGCAAAAACTCCTTCTCATTCTTGGTAATGACATTGGTGGTGGCAGCTCCTGTCTCCTCCTGCTGCCTCACACCCTCCCAAGCACCCTTGTCATTTCCCTTCCCTTTATCGACAGCCTTTAATGGGATGAGTCTTTTGCCAGCAGAAAGGAGCCAATGTGTTCTCAGCGGCTGTCAAAGGCACTTCGACTGCATAAAGAGCCTCCCATGTGGTCTCACAGTTAAAATATATATACATACAACAGACAAAACTGTCACCAACGTGCCAGAACCATCATTAGCACTTGATCTTCCTAGCACAGAGGACATGCCTCAGCTAGTTATTTTCATACTGAATCCTTTTTTTTTCTGTCTTTGTTTTATTTTGGGAACCAGGATGGAGAAGGGTACTTTATTTCCCGTACACTGCGTGGAAGAAACAACACAGACCTGGTGGGCACATTATGTTCCCAGTAAGGGGCCGTGGCATCTCTGTGAGACGCTTTTAGCGAGTGTCAGACAACTTCCCAACCTGCCTACCCTCCCGCCACCCTTTGAGAAGCTTTAGATGAGACTAAGCTGGCCAGGAAGTGCAGGGAAGGGGAAAACTACACAGTGTCAAGAGGGAACAATAAAGCAAGGACGCACTGAGCAAGGAAAGGAGCTGATTTCTCTGCTCCTTCAGCACACGGGGGCCCTACAGAGCCTGATGTGGATGAGGACCTCAGCAGGCAGACCTGGTTCTCCCTAAGTTTGAGGTGATTCAGTCCTGCCTGGTGTGCTGGGGACACCCTCCAAATTGAGCAAGACATGGGCTAGTCACAGCAGCAGCAGATTCCTTGACTCTCTGCAGAACATCTGCCTGTGGGCTGCCTGCTTCCCAGCTGTGCTCATGGTCTCACCCATGTGAACAATGTGGCCCATTTGCTCAAGGTATTGGATGCTGGAGAAAGGAGCTGGCTCACCTGGATACTCTGAGAGGTCTTGTGGCAGGTATTGCTCCCTTGCCTGCAGGAGAGGAGCTCTGCTGGCATCAGCAGCAAGACATGCAGGATGTGTGTCAACACGGTGCACCTTCTCTGCACCTTCTGCTGCCCAGACCTCAGTTAGAGAGCACCCACCCAAAGTTATATTCCTGTACATCTTCTGGGAAGATCACATCCACCATCTTCTCAATGTAGACATGCCTTGGGAAGGCAATTCACTGTGCAAGCCCTGTGCTTACAGGCACGGACTTTGTCTTTCCCCATCAATGTTCATCTTTGCCCAAGCAAATGTCCTGCCAACCAGCTTGTCCAGGCACAGTAACAGAAAAAGGGACTCAGACACCAAGAGGAAATTTCCTTTAAGAATCAGAAAAGACCTTAATTGGACAAGTTCTCCCATCTCTGGGAGTACAATAAGAAAAAAAACACAGCTGGCTGCAGCCCATGGCAGCGACTTGCCCAAGAGCAGCTGCTGGGACAGTGGTGAGTGTGTTCAGAGCAGGGCTTCTGCTGCCCAGCCAGCTTTGGGCTCTTAAAGGAACGCCAGTCAGAGCATCCTCGGATGCAGGAGTGCTATGATTCTCAGCCACCCTTCTCCCAGGAATAAGCCACACAAGCCACCTGCATCCCAGCCAGCCTGGCTGAGCCTGTGTGACAGAAATGGGCAGAATCAGACCTAAGCAATGAATATGTTGGAGGATGCCACGTGGATTCACAGACAGAAAGAGAGTCTAAATTCATCTACTAAATTATTCACTGTGGATTTTTGCTCTGTTCTAGCAGACGCACATCCAGCAGCTATATAATAGGGAAATTCAGCATATATCATAGCAGTTAGACACGTATCCATTACGCACAGCAGTTGTTAATCTTCAGTGAACGTATTTAATAATAGCTATTTATGTAACATATATTAACTACCCCCTTTAAACTGAAATTGAATGCATTTTTAAGAACCTTAATTCAAAGCACTACTTAAAGCTAAGTCTCTGAGTCAGGGTAATAAGGATTTTGAAAGAGGGGTGTTTAAGTACTCTGGAATAAAGAAAGGTGACTGGAAAGAAAACCTTTTAAGGAAAAAAAAAAAACACCCAAAGAGGTTTTTTGCACTTGAAATCCCTCCTGAGTGCAGACTGGAGCCGTGTGGCTGAGAGAGTAGCCATGGGCAAAGAGAAAGTGTGGAGTTGACACAAGGCTGGTTATTGCAAGCAAGAGAGATTGCTGAGTGTCCTGGGCGCACCGGCGCACCAAAGACCACAGCCCTTTGTGAGCAATGAGTCACACTCTGCAGATGACTTTGGGCAGCAAATTCACCCCCACGAGTGTGAGTCTCCTGTGGGCAGCTGCACAGAGACTGGCCAGAGCCCACTGTGTGTGGGGAAGCACCATGGTACCCCCAGCCTTGCAGCTAAACCTACCACAAATCTTCCTAGAAAGTGAAGGAAGAGAAAAGCACAGATTGACAAAGTACTGCCAAGGCTGCACCCATTCCCATTAGAGTCCCCAGGCACTGGAGATGGGGGCATCTGGAGCTCAGCAGCCCGGAGCCAGGAATGCTGTTGGGCTAGGACATCCTAAAAACTCTCAAAATCCAGACCCCTGAATTTTTAGTTTAATCAACTCCTATACATAACCATTAGACTAGACAGAGATGGAGAGGGCAGGTGTTAGCAATAAGGGATCAAAGTGAGACCTGATTGTGGGTCAGGAGCAATGGAGCTCCTCCCTAGACAGTATCCATGTCCCACTGGCTGCTTGGCCATTCGGAGACCCAGATCCAGGGTGTCCTCCTCCTGCCCTGCACCAAACATCCGGTTGCTCCATCTTTTCTGCTCCTTAAAAGCCTCCAGCTCCTCCTGCTGCCCTTCCCATCTCTTCCCTACCTCCCCAGCCTCACTAGTTTTTCCCCATTTATCTGATTCATTACTCCCTAAATTAGCCAAGCTAAAATGTGTTTTTCAGTGAGCAGTGGAGCCATGTCTTTCTCTGGCTTCATGTTTTGGAGAGTGAGACATCATTGAAGCATCCTCAAGGTTGGGCAGTGTTAACTGGACTCTTGCATGGGGACTCTCTGTGGTCTAATACTTAAGATCCCATCACTATTTTTCGCTTTGTGAGGGTGCTTACTTGAATTTCCTTTCCTGTTTTATTAAACCTTGTAGTCTTCCAGCATCTGTGCTGTTGGTTCAGAATGTTGACTCCCTGAGGCCAAGACCGCCAGTTTCTTTATTTCTAAAGCAACAGCAGATGCTTAGGAGAGTACATAAGAACAGGCCAAGCACATAGTTATCTTCTATTGGTGTCCAGCCAGAAGACTTCTAACCCAAACGTCCCTTGATGAATTTTCCTCTTCTTAATGTGTCCATGGACACATTTTCACATTGCACATTTTCACTACCTACTATGTGAAATGGCATCTCCCTCTGTTTAACATGAATGTGTTCTCCATCAGCTCCTTGGGAAGTTCCCAAGGTCCTTGTGATGGAAAGAGAGAATAGCCAACAGTAACCCACCCTCTCGGGGCCACACACAATTTTACCAACTCCTGTGGCACTTCATGTCCCTCTGGAGATGAGGCCAGAACTTGAAGGCTTGAAGGCAGAGCCCACCCAGCATTTACATGGGTATAGACTGACAGCTTCTGGTCTTTATACTTCTGGTTTTCATTCATTTCCTAATAATTCCTAACATTTGATTTGCTTTTTCTAACCGCTGCCAAACACAGAGATGACATTTCCAAAGATGCATGTATTATAACACCAAGACCTTCTTCTTTAGCAATGACAGGCAGTTCACTGTGCTTTATTTCATTCATAAACTTAGGACTGTATTTCCCCATGTATGTTAGTTTTCATTTATTTACACTGAAATTTTATCTGCCGTTTTGGCACCAGTCACTTGATATTATTAAGTCTTTCTGCAGCCCTTCACAATTGGACTTTGTCTTTACCACCAAAATAATTTAGTATCTCCAATTCTTGGCTGTACGTATTATTGCAAGAAAGAAAATTGATGCTGATAAGCCATCTGTGGTGGCATTTAGTACACCTAAACCAGGTCAGCTTCAGAAGAGAGGTTGGAACAAGCTTCTACGTTATCCTTGATGGGACAGAGAGCTCTCAGCATTCAGGTCAAACCACCTCTCTCTACCTTAGACCCATTCATGCAGAGATCTGGTGGTGGCAGAGGGAGAATGTCTGGCTCTATGTAGAGCCTCCGAGGCTCTCACTAGCCTGGCTAGCCATGGATCTTCCCTCAGCCCAGATTTCTTCCTGGATTTGGGCCCCACTGGATTCCCAAGGTACTTCTGCATGGACATTCAGTCCCAGGAAAGCCTTCTGAGAAACCCTGGAGGACTGCAGCCCAGCAGAGGGAAGAGCAAAGAGCTCGAGGTGGAGGGAGGGGGCAGAGGAAATAGTGACTATTATTTTTCCATGCACTCCACGTGGGGGATTGACCTGCAGAGTGCAAACCCCAGACCCACTGTGCAGCATGTGAGAAGATGATTCTCTGCAGAGGTTGTCCAATGCCACAGGCAGTGCAGTGACGAGCAGGCATTTGTGCCATGTGTTTGACACTAAGCACCTTGGGGCAAGGGTGGATTTTGGTCTTATGTTGGTGCCATGGCCAGCAGATAGACTCCTGACGGTGTCAGTCTCTGATAGCAGCAAAATGTAAATGGCCCATAGTCTGGGGTCCTAGGAGAGAGTACTTTCCCCAAAAAGATCACAGCCCAAAAGAAACAAAGCAAGACAAGAAAATTAAAGAATATTTTTATCAAAAGGATGTGAAACTGATCCAAACTGCCTTGGCCATAACCTCAGACCAAGTGAAACACAGGTAGGAGCAAATCCCAGGATCCAGTGCTTTATGTGTACCATCCTGTCACCCACCACAAAGATGCTGTCCTGGGCCCTCCAACACTTCCTTTGGGGCTTTCCTTGGCACCACAGACCACAGTGCCACCACAGAGCATCACTCATATGTGGGTGATGAGAGGGGTCCTGGACAGAGACAGAGCAGGGCCCAGTCAGACCAATGAGGTGGTCAGGTGATACAGCTCTGCATATCTTATATCGTGAAACCTTATATCATGGTGTTCCAGAAAGCTACATCCTCCTGAGGCTATTCAATTCCAACCACATATGTGAGAATTCACTTGGCTTCAACAAATGCAGGGAAGTGAGCAGAAAAGCCCTGTTGGAGACAAAGCGCTTGCAGGATGGATGAAGCATGATGAAGAGGATGCATGTCCAGAAAGTCTTCCTTGCCATGCTGGGTCAGCAGCAGATTTTATTGCATATCCTTGAGGGTCGGAGGCCAGGGCAGGTAGTGGAACATAGAACAGCAGCCTGTCTGCTGGGTGCTGTGGTGTGAATGGGAAGGGACTACCCTACTCTTTCCTCTGGTTTTATCCAGGGCTTCTTTGGACAAGGAGGAAGCTTCAGGGCTGGAGCCTGATGCTAGCTCTGGGAATGAGCTGGAGACACGGAGCACAAACAGCGACACTGTTTCTGCACCGATGGAGTCAGGACTGCAGTCCCAGAAAGGAGGTTTGCCCTGGGTCTTCTCTCTGCAGACATCATCTCCAGGAGCAGCAGAGCGTGGCAGCAATGGGAGATGCCGTGACACAGCTGCAGCTTCATTCCACAATGCCCAGCACAAGCCTGAGGGATGCTCCTCATTCGATCCACTGCAGCAGGAGCAGTGGGTCTCCCAGGTAACATTGGGCAGGTTTTCTCCTAGATGGGTTAAACCAACCCTATTCCATACATCTGCCTGGTGGCTGGCTCATGAATGGATGTGCAAGGGCATGGGAGAAGACAGGCAGCAGACTGATACATTCACTATTCAAGGTAATTGTTCTTTTTGAGGGGTACCAATGGTGACATCACTGTAAGAAGAGTGAGCAGGGCCAGGCAGGGGGCCACCAGGAGATTTCTGGTTAAGGGCATGGAAGGAACACCACCATGGGTCTCCCCATCCCTCTTCCCGGTCACCTGCCTTGCCTTTCCAGAGCAATCCCCCTTCTCTCTTGTTCTCTTACACTTTTTCTCCCTCTTCCATTGCCCTGACTGTCCACACAGACAGGCTGACTGGAGGACCTGTGGTGACTTGACTGGTGGGGATCTGTGAACCATCAGCTGCGTTGTGTGCTGGTGAAAGGCAGGGCTGGTGCATAGATGAGGATGCCCAGTGCAGCTGTGAACTCATCTTCATGTTCTGAGTGTGGGGCTGTGCTGGAGACAGGCTGGTCACACCTGCACTGTGGATGGTGTCATGCCAGGGGCATGATAAGAAGGATTTGGCTGGCGTGGTAGCGTGGGGATGGTGAATTGACCAGAGATGGTGTGTGTGCTTGCTTTTGTTTGCAGTTCCCATTGGAGGCTGCTGGGAAACCAGACAGGGAAGAGACCTTCTCTGCCACGAGTTATGTGGAGTGCCTGTGCTCTGGGAAAACAGATTTCCTGGCCTTCTCTCCAAAGATGAGGCCAAGAAAAGCTGCAGAGACAATGTGGTTTGGTTTTCTGGCCAGGAGGGAGAACTTCACCCCTCTCGAGGCCAGGGCTTCTGCTTGATCACAGCAGATCCTGCAGTAAAACATCCAAGTGAATGAACAGCTTTGAGTGATGGAGGCTCCACCACGTGCCAGAGCAAGCTGTCGGAGGGGTTTATCTCTGACTGTTAACACTGGCACTCGGCTCCCACTCGCAGTTTGCCTGGCTGTACCCTCCAGCTGCTAGCTGATATTCTGCCTTTGTCTGCTAGCCAGCTGGCTTTTTGGTATCTCCTCCTCTCAAAGGCATTTCTAAACTCAGACAAGTCAGATATTAAGGTTGTCTCAGATTTAGTGGGGATGTTAATACCTTCCACTTCTTTCCTCTCTCATTGCACAGGTTTCCAACCACCCCAGACCATCCCTGGAGTTATTTTCTGCTGCTTTCCAAATTTGCCACCAGTCTTCAAAAACATGAACCTCTGGCATAGCTGAGTGGTTGGTTGCCTCAATAAGCCATGTCCAAAGGTGATGCCATGTCCCTGCTGCAAACTGGTATTTCCCTGCTCCTGGAGCCAAGAGCTGTTTTAGGTCTGGCAGCCACATCACGGTGGCTTCTGGTTTATTCATTATCCGTGACATCCGTTTCCAGGCTTTTACTTTACAGCAGGCAGTCACCTCTCTTTGTAAAGGCCAGATTGTTCCTCGGATTTGGAAAGGGGTTTTGGCCTTTTTTGAAAACCTAGAAAATAATTTATTTATTTATTTATTTATTTTTTGCAACAAGAGCTGCACGGAAAAGAGATTCCTTTTTGTTCATTTGCAAACTGTGCATTTGTTTGTTTGTTTTTAATGTTATTCAAGCTTGGAACAAAGATAAAGGTTTTCCAAATTATTGTCAAATTGATTTTTAAAGGGTTTGGAGTCAACATTTCATTTGACAGTTTCGGAATACTTTGCTTCAATCAAGCTTTTGGATTTTTCAAAATTAAATGAAAGGGAGTTTTTAAACTGAAGAATGTTTCAGACCCAAAAAATCAAAACATTTCATTCTGAACATGTCAAAACTGGCCATTTAAAATGTTTTCACATGTTTTTTCTCCAATAAACAAAATTGGGCAAAATCACCATAATTTTGCAAAATACTCCAGAGCTGACAAACTTGTGCTTCCACCATAGAAAAGTTGCATGAAACAAAATTCATTAATTCCCACTCCCAGTGTAGCGTCCAGGGGAAAAAGACCTACAAAAATGCAAACTCTGGAATTCCCAGTAAAAAAAAAAAAACCAAAACCAAACATATTCTTTCACTTCCCAGATAAACAACATTTCTCACTCCTAATTTTTGTTGATAAATTGCAGCATTCCCCATCAGCATGCACGGCACAGCACAGAAGGCAGCCTGTGATACCTGGCCTGCTCACCTGCCTGCTGGAAGGAGACTGTTTAGGTCTCCACTGGTCTGCAGTGATTTGAACTGGGAAGCATCCCCTCCCTGTCAGCTCCCTGGTTTATCACTGTGGATAATCACTCTTCCCTTCCCAGCTTAAGCTGTGTAGAATCCACCAGCCTCATTCCACTGCAAGTCTCAGATGAGATATAAAAGCACCTCAGCACCAATCTAGGCGACGTGTCTGCTCAAGGGTCGCTGAAGGGGCATTTTCCTCAGGAGCAGATCCATCCTGGTGTGTGTCAGGTTCCAAGGGTTGTCTCTTTGAGGGAAAAATGCTCCAGCATGCTCCATTCTGCTTCCTGGCCGCAGCAACACCCACTGGCTGAGACAGTTTCAACAAGATGTGACTAAGCACCCTCCAAATACTAATGCCACAAGCCTTAGGTTAATTAGCCTGCACAAATCAAGGCAGGGCTAGCTCTGGGCATGGGAGTAACCCACCCCTGCTCTCCAGTAATGCTTTCCTGCTTTCTCCCCCTGGGTTCTTGACAGCCCCTCTTGGCTCTCATGGGGGGCACATTGTGGCAAGGGACAGGACCCCCCACTAGCCCCACATCCCATGGCATGATCTGCCTGGCTCTGCCCGGATGGGGTGAGAGGAGCTGGTTTCCCCCACTGGCTGGCTCCCACGCTGATTGATTTATGGAGTGTGAGATTACGGGCTGGAGCTCGTAATGGGGAACTTTGAAATGAATGAAATTGCAAAGAGGATTTATAAGTGTAGCCGAGCTGCTCTGGCAGCAACACCAAGCAGGCACTTTGTGCCAGGTGGGGAGGGCAGAGGAGCAGCAGGACTGCTGAGAGGGCTGGGGCCCAGCACACTGGGGCAAGCAGGGCAAAGTGGGGCAAGTGGCTGGGCAGGCAGAATTTCATCCTTTTTTTCCTGCTGTGCAATAAATGACCAATGAGAATAAGAGGGCATCTTGGGAGCATCATGGTTTTGCCTTGATTAAGGCAAGCTGTCTCAGTGGGTGGAAGAACCTCTCCTCCCAAGGTTTTTGTGCCTCTGTTCCCTGCTCTGCTGAGAACATGCCATCCATGGGCACTGAACAGCGTCTGTGGGTTTGGTGTAATCTGCACATTGTGTTACTTGGGCGGACAGGGTCAATTAAAACATCATAAAGCAATTGCAAAACACCTTCAGTCACCTGCTGTCTTGTACATTCTGACGCCTGAGCCATGGGATCTCCATTGGCCTCCTTGTGGCTTCCTTGGGGCAGTGGGACAGCCTCACATTTCTTTACCACCAAGGACACTTGCAATCCAATGGGGAGATGTCAGTGCTATGAACATCTTAGGTCAAGAGGCTTAGAGAACGGGAGGTCTGGCTCTCTCCCTTACATGCCAGTGAGTAAATTGCGCCCTGAGCTCATCACAAGCTGCCAAAGTAGGGATGGAGCTGGAGACGGGTTTGTGTTACATTCGGCATCTGAATATGGGCTTGAAGGTTTCTGAATTGCTTGAACAATGCCCAAAACCACTGTTTCATCACTCCTTGTGCACTCTGCTGTCTTTCCTAAACAGAGGAACAGAGCCCTGCTGGTAGATTCAGGGTAAATTTTTTGCCTTTCCCATGGCCTTGAACTCCTGTAGCAGAGTATAGATGGAAAAGTGAGTGCATTTAAATACTTGCAGAGCAGAGAGGAGGAAACCCATCTCCCACTGTCTGAGCTTCTGGCAGGGGAAAACAGTTGCTTTTCCCCTTCTGCAGCCAAGCCCCAGCACAGTGGGAACGGCTGGTGAGCAGCGGTGGGACCCTGTGGGGGGTTTGGAGTAGAGCAGCACCCAGCTGAGCAGAGGGACCCCAGCCCGGGGACAGGCCAGGGGAGTGGGGAACGTGTCTTTCATAACAGCCAGCTCAGCACCGAGGCAGTCACACTCCAGCCCTCCGCCAGTCCCAGCGCAGCAGGACATGGCTGATCGAAGCCCGATGGATCGAGGAAGATCAAAGCTCCCCTTTTATCTCAGTCTCCCTTCTGCCTTCTTCCACAGCTGGAGGGTGTGTGTTCCCCTTCTTTGTAGATGCTCCATCCCCTTCTTTAAATCTTCACTTAAAGCCTTCCTTTCTTCTCCAGCATGCTGCTGAGTCCTTTCCGAGTGTGCTGTTGTAATGCCCACGGAGGATCCTATTCTAAAGGCATAAATTACACTGCACTGCATTGGCCCCCTCTCGCTGAGCATCTTTTTCAGGTAACACTTTGTGTTAAGTGCACATTAACTAGTCCTGAAGTGCTCCAGCGTCACAAAGAGAGGCTCAGGGGGACACCCCTCTGCTTGGCGTTCATTAGGATCAATGTCGACAGTGCAGCCCAAACCCACCCCCCCATCCCCCCCCTTCTGCTGCTGGGGCTGCCATTACCTAATTGGATCTAATGTAACGTATTAGAGCACACTTTATGAGATGACACAAATTGGGTTTGGCTTTTTCTCAGCAAACGAAGGGGTCTCAGTTATTGTAATGAGCACAGCTAGAAGGAAATACGTGGGCGTCCATGTTATCTCCTGTCTAAGGGAGTCCTCTGGGCTGAGGCACCCAGCCCAGAACAAGTCACAGGCTGCTGCTGACCCCTTTAGTCTGCAAAATGAGATGGAAGTGCTGCTTGGGCAACCCCTCGTAGCTGGCTACAGCAGAAGGGCTCACAGCTCACCCGGGTCTTGAGGGCCATCCAAATGCCTTGACCTAACTCTGTTGATAAAGGATGCATTGAGTCATTTACAGGGGCCTGGTTGTCTGACGAAAACAAGACACCCCAGAATGTAACTGGTTTTGGCACTGTGGGTTTAAGCATGAGATCAGTTCTTCGTGGAGCAGGACACCTTGCAGAGGATTTTTGTTGAAGATCAAAGAGAAGCCTCAGTAGTGTCTGGTCCAGACAAGGTTCTGAGAACTCTGTTTTCAGAGGTTCAACCCAAGGTCTACTACTCACCACCCCGTCCTGCTGCTGCCCTGGGTCTTTGTCCAGGATCCTGTGGATCCAGGTCTCCTCTGGGCAAACAGGCAGAGGACAGGCCCACAGCATCTCTCCTCCAGCACCCCTGCCTGGATCCCAGCAGAGATGTGAGTCTGCAGATGTTGGACAGAGGATTTCATGAATTCTTAACGTGGTCAATCAGTGTTGCCCTCTAGTTCCTCCTGAAGAAGCTCTTTGCTAACCACAAGCACAAGAGTGGTCAGTCCATGCTGTGTAGAAAGAGGGTTAAAGTGCTTAATGTTTACTGTGTTTATAGTAACGGCAGATGATGGTGTTCATATGCACATCTAACCTCTTTTAATATCTCATGGCAATAAGCTCCTCAGATTAACCACACGCTATATAAAAACTTGTATCAGTTTTGAATTTACTGCCTTTTAATTTCCTGCATTATGATTTTCTGCATTTCCTGAGTTTAATTTCTTGTGATCCTTATCTTTTCATCACACTCCAAGATCAAATCTGGGGTATTTTCTTCTTGCCACTGAGACTAAAAATACCACATAATGAGAAATTCTTGCAATGTTTTGCCGTTTGCACCTTCAGCAGGGTTTTTGCCCCATCAAAAAGAAAAAAAACAGGAGATCCTGAGCAAAGCAAAGAAATTAGCTTCTGAAGGTGGGTGCAAAACTGGAATTTCTGCTCAAGATGTTCCTGTTTTAGCAATAAAATAAACAAATTAGTTTTGAGCGAGAGTTTTGAACAGATACACACTGTGAGGACCTGTGGTTCTTTGCTGAAGGGAGTCAGAGGTTCTGTGGGGAATCAGCACAACCGGGGCTGCTTGAGTTTAAGAAATCTCTTCTAGCTACAACTTTTTCCACCTCAGTTTCTGGCTGGTATCCTCGTAGCCCTCCTGTGAGATGAAGTCTTGATCCACAGTATGTGTGGAAGATGTGACCTGTGACAGGGAAGTCTGCTTGGCCTGTACCCCATTGAGGTGAACACCAGGCAGCACCACCCAAGAAGGTGTGTAGTTGTCTTGGATCAGCCCAGGCACTTGCAGCAGTTACAAGCATGATCATCAGGTGCAGGCAGGTGCCTTCAAAGACCCATTCAACCCATTGAGAGAGTCATCCATGCCTGGGCACCTGGCTTGGCTCTGGAGACAGCTCAGTCCTCCTGCTCTCAGCTTCACATACCACTACCCAGGTTACTGCATTTCTTCTGGATCAACATTGATGGAGAAGCATGAGGTGGCAAAACCAGTGTCATCTCTCTTCTTTGTGCCACATTGGTCCCTCTGCCCTGGCTGCAATGGTTGCGGAGCCCAGCAGGGGCTGGGGCTCTCCAAGATGGGTCCAGGAAACCAGCAACGCATCAGTGAGTGGTGGCACAAGGTTGGCACAGGGCTAGCACAGGCAAGGTAGCCTTAAAATATAGCACTGGACGAACACTAGAAACCTTAAACTGCCAGAGAGACACAGGTTTGGTCTCATCTCTGCAAGACCAGGCTGAGGAGCTGGTCCTGGATGCTCGCGGGGAAGACAAGGATCTCCTGCTGAGCACCGTGACACTATGTTAAAGTGTTCAGAGAAATTTTCCTTCCCAACCCAGGCAGCTAATGTCTGGTTTATGTCCTGAAGCGTGAGGGTTTAGGTCCCCTGCAGATTTTTATCCCATTTAATGTAACTGTAGATATCCTCTGTATTCATATAAATGAATAATCCTTTCTGAATCCTTCTAAGCACTTTGCTTTAGCAGCCTGGATATTATTAATCATAATGCTCTGCACTTAGACAGCATTTTACCTATTCACAGCACTGAACAAACACTGGCTAATTAACCCTCCCCGTGCCATGGGAGGCAATTATCACCCTTGCTGCCCAGAGAGGGAAGGTGGCACCAAAAGTGTCAACAAGTTGGGGCCAACGCTGCCTCTTTTCCCACAACGTGGCAGTGGGTGCAGTGGAAACAGGTCATTATCTCTATGGCTATAGACCTACTTAAAACTTAAAAAACTTTAAAAAATGAGTTCTTCTTCCCTGAGAAATGTGGAAGAATATCATTTTATCTCCTCCCTACAACTGACTGGCTTTTTCTGGTGCAGAAAACTGAAAACTAGAACTAAAAATATTTAATTAACTAAATAGAAATCAACATTCAGAAAAAGGAGAAGTTCTTGGGGGCAATTTCTGTCTAGTCGAAGCAATGGGGAATTGGGGTGGGTGGAAGAAAATGCCACCAGAGCAGCTCGGGATGGTTTTGCTGTGCAGCCACCACCAGCTGCAGGGTAATACTGATAATAATAATAATAATGATGCTAACGATAATATTTCTGTGCCTGGCTTCCCTGCAGCATCCTGCACAGACGGATCCCAAAGCATGATATAAATGGAGTTGCTGTTGTCACTCCTCTGTCACAGGTTGGGCTATCACAAATGCCATGCAGCTGAGAGCCAGACTTGAGCTGCCTCTGTGTTAGGCAGCTGCCAACTGCCTCTGCTGTCCCCTGAGGGGACCGAGCTCAGAGACATGGGCTAGCAGGGCTGGCACTGTCCATCTTCTCTCCCTGATGATGAGGGACTTCGCACCCCTTCCTTCCATGTCCTGCTCCACTTCCAGATGGATCACATTCATGGAGGTGAGTCTTTGCCCCATCACCACATGATTTATTAACCCTTCCTTCCCCAGAGATGAGGTCCAAGCCCACAAATGAGGATCAAGAACCCCATGGCCAGGACATTGGTAACTCCTCTGTGGGGTCATCCCTCCAGCCTTAGAATCATAGAATCATAGAACTGTCTGCGTTAGAAGGCATCTAACCCATTGAGTCCAACCATCAACCCAACAGTGACAAAAACCATCACTAACCCTTGTCCCTCAGCACCATGTCTGCCTGGCTTTTAAATGGAGGGATGCCAACTTCACCACTGACCTGGACAGACTCTTCCAAGGCTTGATAACTCTTTCAATATAAAAATTTTTCCTAATATCCAATTTCCTAATTTTTCCTAACCTT